>APFE030439171.1:72204-131864 GCA_000404065.3 Pinus taeda
GTCAGTGCATGTTCAGTTCAGTAGGGACAGGTGTTAGAGGATCAGATTGCTATCAGTTGTGACTATAGTTGTGCATGATGATTTGCACAATCAATGGGATTGAGTAATGCCAATGAGGATTGTGTGGTTCAGCTAAGGAAATACGAGTTTGCTTTAGCCATTCATCAATATTCTCATGCAGGATTGCGCAGTTGAGGCAGGAAAGCAGCGGAGGAGATTTGAGCCAGTGATTCATTCAGATCTGAGCTGTATTGTGTGTAACAGAGGTGGAGATACTTGTGAGAAATATTATGCTGTGTAATGTTACATGACTCAATCATTAATATACAGATAGTTGGGGCTTTTAGCGAGATGCTTTCCCCGGGATACATACTGTGTTAATGTGTGAATGCTCTTGATGTTTTATTGTTATTGATGCTGCTATATTGATGATCTACGTAGAGGAGCTTATGTATTGTGTATGTTTTCCACAATAGTACATGATCAGGATAATCTCCATTGAATATGTGTTAAATTATTCAAAATTTCTACAAGTCACCACACACAAAAGAAAATATGAATAAGAAGTAAATAATTAATGGTGTCTAATTTAATTAATAAAGTACAATAAATTTAGTTTAAATTAATGAATCAAAATTTAATATGATGAATTCTTAGAACATCTAAACAATATTATCAATTGTAAAGTTTGATAAAAAATATTAGGCTTCACCTCTCATTATCTTTATAATTAATAAAATCTTAAAACACATATGATCTATTTATCAATCTAATCTTATTTTTGTGACAATGTATAATAACTAGTAAAAACTTCACCAATACATTTAATTCCCAACAATTCTTCCTATTCACATTCTCCTAAATAATTTTTTTATTAATCTTTATCATAACATAAATTCTTCTTTAACAAAATATCTATATCCTAATTTTGTGACAAGTGGTCTAAATTTTTGAATAATACTAAAAAAAAAAAAAAAAAAAAAAAAAAAAAAAAAAAAAATCACACTGAATTTAATTACTAGTGTTTATTCCTATTCACATTCTCTTAAATAATTTTTATGAATATTTATTATGACACAAATTATTATTAGTCCTTGTTGTTATAACATCTTTTGCCTCACTTATTATCAGATGAAAATATTGGTCAGGGCAGTATCCCCTTCCCCTATGCAAACCTAACATTATCTTAAAAAACATTGTTCAAATCTTGTACGTGATCTGCCCAAAGCGTGTATATATGTTAGTTTTCCTAAAGCCTCCTGCATACAACCTTTTGAAATATGAAAAAGAATATAAATCAAATACTTTTCAATGGAGTTTATCGGCTAGAATATATGCCAACCTACAGAAGCCTATAGCATAACCAACCCAACCAATTTTTAGTGGTATAAATACACAATTAGGTTTCCCTCGTGATCATCATTATACTTCGCATCCATATTCTGCCAAACAATTCCTCAAATTAAGTATGTTGTTGTCGTGCTTTTAAGCACTCCCCTATGTCCAAGAAACCTCAATTTCCTTGTTGTGATGTTGAGCACCCTTATCTCACATCCATATTACTACTAGTGGAGAGGAGACTTTCAGTGGCCTAGGAAGGAAGGATTCAGAGAAAAGGTTTTGATCATGTTGATATCCAGGATTAGGTTATGTTGTGACCACCTTACTATTGTTATTTTCAATAAAAGAAGCTCATATTCCATCCCATTCCTATGGTATATCTTTCATATTTATGGATGCTAAATAGGATTTATTATGGGCTAACATGATATATATGTTTGAATACTTTCAATTATTTACTATGTTCTTGGTCTCTTGAGTTTGTTGCGGGTTTGCACCTTTCACTAGTAAAAAATGAGAGATTAGTGACTATGTGACTAAAAACATTAGTCACCATAATTATTTCAAGTGAATTACTACGAAATTTGAGCAATTTTAAGTGACCGAACTAAAAATGACTAACTTAAACGACTAATTTAATATAGGGATAAAATATATGACTAGATATTAAGTGACTCAACTAAAAGTGACTAACTTAAATGACTAATTTAGTCTAGGACTAAAATATATGACTAGATTGACTAGATAATAAGTGAAAAAATTAAAAATGATTAACATAAATTAAAAATGATTAGTGTTTTACTTGTAAGGATAGAATATCATATTTTTACTTGTTCATGTTGGATTTGGCAGATCTAGGTAACATATCTATGGCATAGTAAACACTCTTAAGCTTCACATGAGTACATGAATGCATGAAACACCTTGATATCTAAGATATTTATAAATAATTATGAAAAGGGTTTACAAATTTGCATTATGGTTAAATTTTTCTCTTGATGCATTTATTTCTTACACTTTTTGAACAAATTTGACATTTTAACCACACCCTTATGCAAATCAATGCATGGGAACATGAAATGACTTGGTTCATAAGGCTAACGATTTATTATTTTTAAGATTGTCTTGATGGTTTACTTCCCTGTTTTTTTGTAGATGTATGATCACTTTCTAATTTGAAATGCCACATTCTAGCACACATAACGAGATAGTGATCGAAGCCCAATAGTGCCACTATTGGTTCACTCTGCACACAATTTAGACAATGCACCAAAATTCTTAAATATTTGATGTTGACATATGGAATTTCTTATTGGTTAGGGATGGTTTAAAACTTACATTGCTCTCTAGTCTTAATGGTAATTTGTTCTAAACACATAGTGGTTATTGTTCTCACACACCAATAGTATTTCTCATGGTTCATTAGTTGTAATTACACACTTGGGAATGTTACAAATACATCATTTGGGTCACAATTCTATGGTTACAAACTCGCCAACTGTAAATGGTGATAAATTGATGATAAATGGATGACATTTGAATGTTACAAATGTGTAAGTAGTCCACATTCAATTTTTTTGTCTTCATTGTCCTTAGTAACAATTTCTACACTGAAATCAATGCATTTAGTGCAAGCAATCAAATAGGATTAGGAATCATCTACATTGAAATCAATGCATCTAGTGCAAGCAATCAAATAGGATTAGAAATCAACATCTACACTGAAATCAATGCATTTAGTGCAAGAAATAAAATAGGATTAGAAATCATCTACATTAAAATCATTGCATCTAGTGCAAGCAATCAAATATCATCAGAAATCAACATCTACACTAAAATCAGCACATCTAGTGAAAGGAATCAAATAGGATTAGAAATCACCATCTACCCTGAAATAAATGCATATAGTGCAATAAATATTCTTCCCTTTCTACCCTCTCCATCTATATCTATATCTCCCTCCATATCTCCTTATTTTTCCCTCTATCTCACCCCCCAAACACACACACACTCTCTCACTCCATATCTATCAATCTCTAGGTGCCTCCCTCCCTCTCTCCATATCTCTCTTATTCCCTCTCTTCACTTTACATCTATATCTCTATCTCCCTTTGTATCTCTATATCACCCCCAAAACATACACTTTATTTCTCCAATATATCTATCTAACCCTCCCTTCTCCTCTCCCACTCTCTCTCTCTCTCTCTCCACCCCCCTTCTCTCCCTCTCCCTCACTTCTATCTCTCTTCCATCCTGTTGTGCTTTCTCCCTCTCTCTCCATATTCCTTATCACTCCTTATCTCTCTCTCCACCTTTCTCTGTCTATTTCTTTCTTCTTACCTCCCTCTGTCTCCCCCTCCAAATCCATCTCTCTTTCCCTCCCTCCATCTCTCTCTCTCTATCTCTCTCTTTATCTCTCACTCTGTTACTATATCCCTCCCTCTCTTCTCTTTCCTTCTCTCCTCCATTCTCTCCATCTCTCCTAATTTGTCTCTTTATCTCAGCCCCAAACATACACACTCTCACTCCATCTCTCCCTTGTCACTCCCTCTCTCCTTCCACATCTCACTCTCTATGTATTTATTCCCCCCCCTCTCTCCCCTCCAACTCCATCTCCCTATCCCTCCCTCTCTTTCCTCTCTCCCTCCCTCCCTCCTCCTCTCTCTCAAGTCCACTTTCTTGTACTTCCTCTCTCTCCCTTTCTCTCCTACCTCTCTCTCTCTCTTCCCCTCCTACCTCTCTCTCTCTTCCCCATCGCTCACTCTCTATCTCTCTCTATTTTCCCTCCAATACTCTCTCTTCCCCCATCACTCTCTCTCTCTCTCTCTCTCTCTCTCTCTCTCTCTCTCCAAGTATGTTACTATATCCCTCCCTCTCTCATTCTCTCTCATTTTGTACCCCATTCTCTCTATCTCTCCTTCTTTGTCTCTTTATCTCACCCCTAAACACACACACTCTCTCTCCATATCTACCTTGTCACTCCCTCTCTCTCTCCATTTCTCACTCTCTATGTCTTTCTTCTTCCCTCCCTCTCTCCCCCTCCAACTCAATCTCTCTATCCCTCCATCTCTCCTCATCTCTCTCAAGTCCTCTCTCTCTCTTCATTCCTCTTTCTCCCTTTATTTCCTACCTCCCTCTCTCTTTTCCCATCTCTCTCTCTCTATCCCCCCTCCATCTTTGTGTCTCCCTCTCCCTATCTTTTCCTTCTCTACCTCTCTCACTCCTCTCCCTATCTCTCTCTTAATTCCTCCTCTCCCTATCTTACCCTTCTCTACCTCTCTCACTCCTATCCCTATCTCTCTCTTGATTCCTCCTCTCCATATCTTACCCTTCTCTACCTCTCTCACTCCTCTCCCTCTCTATCTCTTCATTCCTCCTCTCCCATATCCTTTAGTTTATCTCCATCTTTGATTCTCTCACTTGTCACTCACCCTATCTCTCCACCTCTATCACTCTATGTCCTTGTTCTTCCCTCCCATATATATCTAGAGTTAATATATATCATGATATATTAATTAAATATTATAATTAAAAAAAATAAATTGTATTAACCCAAAGTATTAAATTTAATAATATTAATATTACAATATATTAATATGAATATTAGATTGAGTAATAATAATAACCTTTTACTATTAATATTAGGATTACTAATATTAGGAGATCATAGACTTCCTAAGCTAGCTTTAAATTCCAGCCAAAACCACCTAAGGCTCAAATGGGGGTGGTATAAAGACATGAGGGCCTGGTTAAACTATTGGGAGATCAATGAGAATGATGCATTGCAAAACATTAATAACATTAAAGATATTGTCACTTCTAAGTTCAAAGAAAAAATGTTGTGTGAGAAAGATTTAGCAACTAAAAGAAAATTAAGTTATTATAAGAAGGTCATCAACTCCACCCTAGAAGATCAAAAGTATCTCTCTATTTTAACTAGCTCAAAGAAGAAAATTAATATAGCAAAGATTAGAATGAATTCTCATGAGCTCCATAGTGAAACAGGTCATTGGGCAGTCCCTAAAACACCATGGATAGAAAGGATCTGCCATCTATGTGAGAATAGGAACATCGAGGATGAAAACCACTTCCTCTTAGAGTGTCCCACATACAACCACATTAGATCTCAGTTTCATAATCTTTGTTGCAGTACTAACCTTCCTAGCCTTTTACAATGTCAAAATTATAGTAAGCTCAGGAGGCTTCTCTCAAAACTTTTTGAGCATAGGAATAAAATCTTAAATCAAACTAAATAATCTATTTCTTTAGGTCTGAGCGGATGTTAACCATCATCATCATCATCATCAATAATAATTTGGCCCATAGGCTTCACCTAAATAAAACCTCTTTTTTTAATGTTAGTAAGTATAAATAGATTTATGGAGTAAATATAAAAAAAGGTTTTATTTATTTACCATACTTCTTTATACCTCTTTAACATTTATTTATTTATCATACCTATTTTATAAATATGGTATTTGGCCCATGGTATTAATAATTATTTGTCCCATGGTATTTGACCCATAGGCTCTTAAATAAAACCTCCTTTTTTAGGTTTGTTAAATAAAAAGAGCTTTATGGAGTAAATATAACAAGAGGCCTTATTTATTTACCATACCTTTGGAGTAAATATCAAAAATGTTTTATTTATTTACCATGCCTATTTTTCGAGTGTTCTTAAAACTCTTTATATTTTACATTAATATTTTGTTTATATATAATAATAATTAGATTGATAGGTTGATAGGGCTGACATTAGATTAAAAATGTTAAATGTTAAACATTACACATTTACATTTACATTTACTTTTACGTGTTTACGTGAGATCTACCCCCATAGCCCAATCAATGACCTAGCTTAGCTCGATCTTTGATATTTAAGGATTCCCCCTAGATAAGGATATCCTTCTTGTAGTCTAAAGAGTGAGAGAAGGCTACCAAGGTGACATTGGGTGGCTTGCTTGAGAGTTTTCTTTTAGGTATTCTGGGTGGGGTCAAAACTCTTCTTTTCTATGAGAGTATTTGGGTGGAGATACAATTTAGAAAATGATTACAAAAAAATTAGTTTCCTTTATTTCCATCACCTAAACTAATTCCAATAAAATCATGTGCTTCTAATAGCATCTAATTTTGATAAATAATTAATTCAATAAAATTTAAAAAATAAGATGATTATTATTATTGTTATTTTTTTGTATATGAGACAATAGACAACTATAGCTAGTTTGTATCCACTACCACAATCACTTCCAAGTGTACCCACATTACCTCACAACTGGCACACTGAGGTAATCCAATTTTAAACAAATAACATCATAAAAAATTCCTTAACAACCCATTCTATCATCAACTCCTATCTAGATCTCTGGGAAGGTAAAACTAACCCAAATCTATGTGGTGGGGCCAGATTTTAAGTGGATCTATGTGTTTGGTGCACATAAAGCCTGGAATCTCAACCATCTAAAGGATTTTAGATTCTATCGACATTGAATTAGCCACAATTAATTGGGGACCAGAGGAAAAGAGATGCAATGAGCTATTGAGACCTGGAGGAAAGCGAGTAGGACTTTAGATTCAAAAGGGATGCTTCCATTGTTGGTTACATGCCTAACAGTTCGAACTGTTGTTGACGAGATAAATGGATGCAATGGTTTCATCCAGGCAACTCCGTCGTCTTTGACAAAGTTGAGGAAGCCTTTTGGTCTGAATCTCCACTGCTCTCACATAGTTGTTGAGCTAAATCAAATATTCAACTCGCAGAATGATTGATCCAATGGTTACACACTATGGCAAAGTTCAACTATCTTGATTCTTGATCGATCCAGATATTTTGTTCAATCTAGTGAGTAACTTGGTGAGTAACTCTTAACAAAGTGAAAAATCATTTCGTAATTAATTTTAGATTTTTTCTGGAGGATTTCCATATTATTTATTTTTTTATTAGATTAGATTTTCCATTTATGTTTTGAGGATGTGGTTATAAATTTAGATTTTACATTTCTTAATTATTTAAATCATATTAATTTGATTTTTCTTAAGCTTTTCCACATTATTTATTTTTCTTGGGAGATCAAATATTCCATCTATGTCTTAAGGATGATCATGGATAATTCAATAATTCGACCCAAAAAACGATTATCTACTTATTCTTTTTCTCTTAAATGTGTTATGTTTTTGGTAGAATTCAAATTGTAGATATCGAGAGACATGGTTGCAAATGAAACTTTAGCAGCCATGGCCAAACACGCAGGAAAGCATGGCTTAAAGGTTTATCATGTTGCTTCTTCGATTGTAAACCCCATAACAATTCGAGAATTTTTAAAATTAATATTTGAACATTTTAAATGTAATCCATACATTGATATCAAAGGAAACCCAGTAAAATTGTTGAAACAATTGACCTATGTTAATACTATGGAGAATTATGGGTAGGATTTGGACACCACTGTTAGTTCATCAAACAACGTAAGTAACGATACTCTTGTTTCTTACTAGAAATTTGATGAATATAAGTGGAATTTGAAAAGTTAAAAATTTACTCATGTAAATTTTACCTTGCATATAATCTTTGTTCAAGGAGTAGATTAGTTACTTAATCTAAATAATTATAGATTCATGATAATTAAAAAAAAAAAAAATACATAAAATGAATCATTGCAAAATGATAGTGATATTGCAGATAGTCGGGTTATTAAGATCATTTACAAAATATGTGTTACAGCAATTGAAGCACCTGGCGAAGATATATGAGCCATATGCATTCTATGAAGGAAGGTGAATGTGCAATGGAGATGAAATACAAATTTGTTGGTGTTGTATTGTTTTAAACATTTTGATTGGTAATCACGCAACATACATTAATAATTTTTTTAATATATTTGTGCAGATTCAATATCTCCAATTCTGAAAAACTCTTTCAAGAGCTCTCTAGAGATGAACAAGACAGTTTCAGATTTGATGTTAAAAAGATCAAGTGGAAAAATATTCATATTATGGAACTTCGTGAATATTTCATAAAAGGGTGAATATGTATCAGTGAATCACAATGGTTGCAATGGCAATGAATATATCAATTTTCACTTCACTGGGTTCACTATTTCTGGGAGAGTGTTGGGGGTTATTGAAGGAGCAAGTTGTCCTGAGATAAATGGAGGTCCTGCCAATGCAAAGGTTGAAATCATTTCCACCAGCCATGACCTCATTAATGTTGTGTTTACACCACAGGGAAGAAGTTACAAGTTTACAAATAATACTCCAGGTAAATATAGGTTGGTTGCTTCCCATCATGAATACATAAATTTTATTAATCCTCCAGCAGTATGCAAATATCAAGTCATCAAATCCCACTACATTTTTTTTCAAAAAGGAAAGGATGTGATAGTTTTCTCACTATTTGCCTTCGTTTGATAAGAAAAATAAGTTTTGGGAAAGCATCTTTGCTTAAAGTTCAGTGACCAAATATCTGTCAAGCACACACGTGATAATTTCAATCGGTTATAGCAGCCTAATGTTTTCAACCTAAAATATTACACTATGAAGATATTAGCAAATAAAATGTAGAAAGTGTTGACATGTGCTTCTGTTTGTTTATGCATCATGAAAAGGGCTCGGAGAAACCATCGAAACTAAAGTCCTCACTGCTAAATATTCCCAACATTGACTCTATCCACTTAAATATTTTAGAGTTATTCCTTAAGGATGAGTGTCTAGATAACACAGTATCTCTTCGTGAAATCAAATGTGAAGAAGTGGAAAGAGCGGGCTGTATGAGCTAATTTTTAAACAAAGGAAGAAGATACAACGTCATACCTAATGTCGATCTTAGCTAGGATGGTGCTACGCATGAGGTACAATGATCAAGGTTTATAGAGTATATTTTATATAATATTCTCTTTCCAATACATGATTCTCATGTTCTCTTAATAATTGTGCGAAGAGGCTCTCCAGAGATGGAGTTGGGATTTCGAAATCTGGTAGTAGATGACATCTTTTTTGTCCCTGGTTATGATATTGATGTCTTGGTTCTTTTTTAGGGTAACCCTATTTTAGGTGTTCATGTATACCTTTATGCAGATGATGTTCATGAGGTGAAGTTCCCTTAGGTTTCTAGAGTAGCTCTTTGGCCAAATCAAGCGCTTTGTCATGCAATATCTGATGCAAATGGGAAATTTTCTTTTAATTTTATTCCATGTGAAAAATACAGGTTTTTTCCATTCTACAAGGGTGAGAATACAATATTTGATGTTTCACCTCTATCTATAGAGGTTCTGGTTGAGCACAGTCATGTTAATATATCTCAGCCATTTCAAGTCACAGGTTTCTCATTTGGAGGACTTGTCATGACTTCTAAAAGTGTCGATGTTGAAGGTGTTAAGATATTAGTTGATTGATGAGAAAGAGCTACAACAGGTGTCCAGGGATATTAGAGACTTAATCAGGTAACATCAACACGCTACACAATCAAGGTTGAGAAGGATCACTTCTATTTTATCGGTTTGGATAATTTCATGGTTCTGCCAAACATGCCTTCAATCCCAGATATAGAAGAAACACATTATAATATTTGTGGTGGCCTAAAATTAGTGATAGATGGCTATTCTGGAAAGCGTCAGGTTGCCTTGACACATGTGCCAAAGAATGTTAAGCCTCAAGTAAAGAGGATTGATAATATGGGAAACCTCTGCTTTGAGGTTTAACCAAGTGAATATCAAATATCCCCATTGACCACAACAGCCGGACATGATTCTAGTCTTCAATTTTCACCATCACATATTGATGTGACAGTAATCGGACCAATACTTGGCATTGAATTTATAAAGGCCCTTGTTGATATTCATGGATCGGTGATATGCAAGGAAGGATGTGACTCCTCGATTTCTATATCACTTACTTCTCTAGTCGTTGAACTCTAGGTTCAAAGAAGTTGAACTCTTTAAGTTAAAAAAATGGGAGTAGTGACTTCATATTTGAGAAAGTCTTACCTGGTGCATGGTGTCTTGAGGTAGAACATGGACCTTCTTCTGATTTGTTAGACTGGGATGATGATTGGTCTTGGGAGAAAAAGGTTATTGATGTCAATGTTGGTGTTTTTTGTCATTCAAAGATAGTGTTTATCCAAAAAGGATATTGGCTGCATATTATGTCTACTCATCATGTGGCTTCTTACATCGTACAGCCAAACAAAGAACCCATGAATTTGTTGATTGAGAAAGGATGGTAGCAAATCTTCTTAGCAGCTCCTGGCATGCACATGCTCCATTTCTTGAACTCTTGCATTTTTTTTGGAATGTATTCATTATAATTCAATGTATTGAACCATAAGCCTATATATTTGACTCGTGAAAAAGATCTACTAAGTGGTGAAATACATGTTGATTCAAGTTCTTATCCCGAAGCAAATGAGTTGTCTCGAAGCATTATTGTAGACATATGGAAAAAGGAGGGTGCATATATAGATATGATCAATGATGTCAAACTTGTTTCAAGTGCTAATGGACCAAGCAACATTGTTTTATATTAGTGCACTCGCTAGGCTAATCTTGAAGATGAAATATTCTTTGTTCAGAGATATAAAAGGAATTCTAGTGAGAAAAATAAATATGAAAAGATATTGTTTTATCCAAGAAGTCAACACGTTGTTGTTAAAACTGATGGGTACCAACCTGTTATTCCTGCTTTTGTGGGGCACCCACAAAAGTACGTTCATGGTTAGTGCTACCAGCAATCCCATGTTTTGATATCAAAATAATTGCTCAAACTGACATTAGCAATGGCCTTCTGAAAAAGGGTGACTTGGTTCTTCAAACTTTGACAGGATCAAATGGTTTGTTTTTGGGTTGTCCTCTGTATGATGATACTGAGTACTATTTTGAAGCTTCCAAGTGATATCATTTAAAAGCACTTGTATAAGACCCCTTTTAAATCTTAGTTGTATGCTCATCCAATTTGATCAGACACCCCACTCGACTAGCCAAACCCTACAAAATATATGATCGTCAAAATTCAACCTTTTGTGCACTCCTTGCATTTAGAGGAATCACTGAATTTGTGTCAAATAGCCACTAGATACATATAAAACCTCTTCAATCGCATTGCTTCAAACTATGACCAAGTCTGGATTTTATTATTGCTTTCAACACTTTACAATGAAACGAGTGTAAATGCAGGTTGTATGTGGACAAAAGATAAACCACTGTAAATGAAGGTTGTCTTGTATGTGTATGCAAGAGAATACATGATAAAATATTTGAGAGTGAATGGGATATTGTTTCAAGAGATTTCATGCTCTATCTTAAGACTCAATATGCAGCATGGAAGTAATTTGACCGTACTGGAAATGGACTCTTGTCCTGATAATGCATACAATTTCTTTGTGGACATATTGATTGAGATGATGGGGATCTTTAAATCATTAAAGACACTGGACATATGTGTTGGGCCTTTTCTTAAAGAGATATGTGCCTTCTCAATTTTTTGTTCAAAAGGCTTCCTAATCTCCAAGGTTTGTTAATGGGTGACAACTTTATCTTCGTAAGATCAAAATTTATGCGTTTCTTTTACATGTGCAATGAACAACATGTTTCAATATTTAATAATGTTTTCATTTTCTACCTAGTTGTTAGGGTATAAAAAAAAAAAAAAAAAAAAAAAAAAAAAAAAAAAAAAAAAAAAAAAAATTATACAAAACATATATTGATGTAGCTAAAGTTGACTATTATGTTTTGGTTCATTATTATGTCATGTTTGCAGATTCAGTATATCCAATAGATATGAAACAAAACCAAGTAACGACTTTGTTTCATATATATTCCTTAATGAAAATCTATAGTACCTAAATTAAAAAATTTAACTTGCTATAAGAGGTGAAAACACCATAAAATTCTTCCATGGTATTTTTCAATGATTCTCATAATGAATTTTTATGTATTTTACCTTGTAAATGAGTGCAGAGTTGGCTTATTTCGATTTTGAAATGCAATGCAGGAACTTGCAAAATATCCCATACCTCGACGTCTCAAATCCCCACTCTCTCATCTCCGTACGGTGCATGTTTAGGTAGACATAACTGAATTTCGTGATAGGGAAATCAGTGTATTAGGTTGCTTTCTTTAGAACATCCCTGCTCTAGAGATGATGGAACTCCCTTTAATTGATGACTTGAATCATGAAGATCCACGATATGTAAAGTTTTTAGAAGAAGTGATTTATTTGAATATAGTTTCAAAGCAAGCAAGGATATTGGTATGAGAATTTTCTTTTTAAATGCAGGCTTCAAAATCTTTAAACCGTTGACCAGTCAAAAGGCTTTCTGGCTTCATTTTCTTTTTTTTTCTTTGCGGAAGGGTATTGCCAATGTAGGTTGTATGTGGATACGAGGAAAAATTCTACTGTGGATATGAGGATGTGGATACCAGTTGAATGACCTGCTTAGTCTTGGGCAGCATCAAGTATGGAAGCGGATGGCAGTCTCATGGAGTGGGTATGCGACATTTTGCCCCATTTTCATTTTGTTTAACATTCATTGTTTGCGCTGGTTCTGACGAGGCAAGGCAACATTTTTGTTTTCTTTAGATGAGCAGAATATAGGATTAGAATGGTCCTAATGAGATTTGAACATTTGTCCAATACACCCTGTCGATTTTGGATTTTCATTATGGGTTATTTCTTGAACTGTTATCCGGTTTGACATTTGATTGACAACAGAATGCCTTTCTTTTATAAATTATTTATATGTTAATTTTTAAAAGTATATAATAAATTTGTCTTCTATAGCCACACTACAAACAATGGATTTCACACTACCAGGTTTAAGGTTTGGGTTATGTATTTGGTTAAAATTTCTCAGGTTTGGGTTATTTATTTGGTCAAAATTTCCCAAGATTTATATCATATCTCAGCCTTTTGAAATTCATGCCTTCATGCCATTCGAATGTAACACATCACGACAATGATGAGCCTTATTAAGCTCACCAACTCTGTTACTATGCTTCATGAACATAATTCAAATGGAATCTGAATTTGATTCTTTTCCTTGACTAAACAATATTAAGCAAACTCCTCCCAGTCAAGATCAACCCCAAGTCACACTCAAAATTTTGACATGTGAATAAATTGGCTTGGAAATAAGTTTGACACCCAAGTCCTTGCAAGTCAGACAAGACTATCTGTTTAAAAAAAAAAAAATTGATAATATCGTTAAATTGTTAGCCCTTAGACTCCCTCATTAAAGAGAATATCATTCTATGATCTTGATAATTTGTCTATCAAAACATTGATGGGGTGAAATATGAGTTAAGGAGTAGAGAAAGAAATTTTCCTTGACATTTCCTAGAATATTTTTAACTTTTGGGGGCACATCACATGACACTACCATCACCACACCAACATTTTTTGGTAAAGTTCCACTACAAGAGGCATCCACTAATTCACTTTCCTCAACCCATGACCATAAAGATGATTCTTCCTAAAAAAAAATCCTATGTGATGATAAGGAATTATAGTCCTTATCATCATCAAGTATGGATTTTCTTTCTTCACCCGTGCTCCACCTTCCCCCTCCCAATTTTAAATAAGCATCAGTTTCTCTTGCATACTTCCCTCTGATTGCAAATTTATACCCATAGCTGACATCCTCATATTGATCTTGGTTCTTATGCTTCTCTGCGTCTTCTAAGCTAGCAATCGGAAAATGATTACCTCCCTACCACCATAAATAGATAAACCATTTTTCTTACACTATCTTTCAAGATCCACAAGAGGAATACTAAACAATTCTCGAGTTGTTGCTCCCTCTCTAATCGCCAGAGAAACATCTTTATTTGGACCAGATCTATATGTTATGTTCGTAAGATTGGTTTAAGAACTATCAAGGTCCTTCAATGGTGGGGCATCTCCACATATTGAATGAAAAGGAGGGACACCTGAATTTCCAGCCTGAAGAAAGGTAGCTCTCAATCCATTCACATAAGCATCCAAAAAGAGAAACTAGACTGACCAAACCTGGAGAAATTTCATCACTCTCTCTTGCAAGGATGCCATAATAAAAATCTGAAAATTTTCACAAAATGATCCACACAGTCATTACACTAATTATGAATTTTTTTTTACGAGTAAAAATTACTAGCCACCTTACTAATTGATGACCAATAAGGCGCTTGATCTTAATACATGATTTTTTTCCCACATTTTTGCTTTTATATCCCACACAATTGGAATCCTACTACAGTTGGCCTCCTCTACTTCCCTAGGTTACATGTGTTAAAAAGGTAAAAAACACTAATGATATGTTCTTTTTCCATAACTTCTTCTCATTTTTTGGATGGATTCTGTGGAAATTTTATTCATGCCAATTATGTGGCAGGAAACAATGTTCCATTATTCTTTTTTATCATCTCATGTTTATGAGTTAGCATGCTTCTATTGTACTAGTTCATTACATATATGTCATGTAAATAACAAGTTGAGTGGGTTTTACATTTGATTTCCATTGTAGTCAACAACTGAATATATATGTTTTCTATTAGGTTGGATGATTGGATGACACACTTTGATTTCCAATAGTACTCTCCTTTTCATATACTATCACAAGTGCACAAATACAAACTCACTTTTATTTTTACGTGGATAAGCAAATGATGACATCTTTGTATTTTGTAGTGACAATGATAACTATGTATTGGAGCTAGACCTTGAGCCCTTCAATTCATCCTTTCCTTACCCAACACGACCATATCCTATTGGTAATGGAGTTCAATTTCAGAACCAACATTTGTCTTCAATACTATTTCATGATAAAGAAAGAACGCAACCATTGTTGGATTTCCTTCGAGCACACAAATACCAAATCCATGTCATTTTTATTTCCTTGGTTAATATATTGAATCATTGTGTTTGATAGTTAATTCATTATTATTCTATGCCAATAAATATCTATCAAATAGCAGAGAAGGATGACCTGATTGTTTTAGAGATATATAATATGAATTAATTAAAAATTCACAGGGTTATTTCAATTCTCATCTTTTTAATTCACGTCTTTAGAGAAAACTATATATTCAAATATCAAATCAAATCAAACCAAACTAAAATAGAGAATCCTAGTTATGAAGATGTTTCTCTCTCCATACCTTGTAATAACATTATTTTTTTGAACTATGCTTGAATTTCACTCATAATAACCTAGATTTATATATTTCTTTTAGCACCAAATTGACGTCATGGTAAATATATGAATATCCCATTAAATATGACCTAAAGATGATTCAAAGAATGTCACCTTTAGTCTAAGTTTCTGAGGTATGAAGTTTTATTAGAGGCACTATTTGTTTGTTTGTTTTGGTTAGAAAATGGTTTTTTCTTGCTTCTATGTGACTTTCAATTTATTGTATCTAGCATGTTGAAAAATCGGAAAGAATAATGTGTGACACTTATCTTGCATAAATTGATGCATAATGAAAGGATATAGAATTTAACCAAGATAAAATTCGCTTTAAAGGGAGGGAGAATCTTAAAAAGTTACCTAAGAATACATTATATACATAGTTTGAACATAAGTAATATATGGCTTTTCTTTTGTAGATATGTTCTTTTTTCTATCCAAGATATCACAGCAAAACAAATATCAATATTGTAGAAATTGTTAGAGGACCTCATTGAGATCAATTTTTGATGTCCTGCTTGATTGATACATTCTCATGACAGGAAGGCTTTAAATATGAATCAATATGTTCCTAAAACAAATTATATTCAAATTTTATACAGATAAATATAAAAACAAATGTCAATGCCTTCATTTGATTGTTACTTGACTCTGGTGGGGGTAGGTTACATGAAATGTGATTGGAAAAAGGTTGGGGAGACAATATAGAGGTCACGCCTTCGATATGATTCATTTGTTGTTGGAGATCCTTCAGGAACTTCAGCCATCGACTTTGGAAATGTTTCTAGTAATTATTCCTATGGTTTTTAATGTTGTGATTCTTTCACCTCATGGTTATTTTGGGAAAGCAAATGTTTTAGGAATGCCTGATAAGATATCAATGGACAGGTAAACAATATTTTTATAATTGCTTATTGTTTGATTGTATTTTGAACGTTTATTTTGATTTTTCTTTTCATTTTAACTATGAAATTGAGAATACTTGGTATTATGTCCGTTTAAACAACAACCAAAGCTTGAAGATGAAATTAGTATTACACAATATTGATTAAAATCCTTTTAGTTGTTTTGTGATGAAAGATTTTCATGACTATTAGAAAAGTTTACTTTCATGTTGTTATTTGAGCACATGTTGTTTATATACTTGACCAAGTTCATGCATTAGAGAAAAAATTGTTGTTGCAAATAAAATGTCAAGGATTAAAAATCACACCTCAGATTATTTGTTTTCACAAGTTATTTACAGCTTGAGCTTTTTACCATGTAACTTCGTTGGCTTGATTGTGCCTAAGCTTTCCCTGAAGGTTGAATACTAAATTATTAAGGTGCTATTTTCTATGGTGGCATTTATTTGTTTATACAGGTCATCTAGCCACATAGTGGCCACTATCGCTCAACTAAAGAAAGCTTGTTTGAGTTTCTTGCTTTTATGGGGAAGAATGACTTTAACATTGTTGATGTTGAGGTATATGTAATATAAATCACTTATAGTCTACATCCGTTTATATTATAGTGTTCATCGTCTTTCATGTATTACACTCTGCATTGTATCTTCTTTTGCTTTTAGAAAAGGAACTCAGTATTGATGGTAAGAAACATGATTTGAAGAAAGAGGAGAACACTAACACTAGAGCAACAAATGCAAAAAGAGAGAGAAGAGAACCAATCTAGTGATACGCTTAAAGCCAATATCCCGCATAAGACACACTCATAGAGACTGATGTTCAAGTCTTCATAGTTGGTGAATTCACCTACAATGACTTGGCAGCACAATCATAATGTTGTGTAGTGATGAAACAACATTTCATGTGTAAATTGTAGTCCAACCAATGTTAAGTTGGAAACTCATATTGTAATACTTGACATTTCATATAATATAATTTATGTAGTTGAAATTATTTATAGTTGCACTTGATATTGTTTAGTATTTTAATTAACATATGTAATTTTCAATTTTCATATTAGATGAACGAGTGCACATTGTATGACGTTTTATTAATTTAGTCGCAAAATCATACTAATAATTTATGTTGATTAATAATGAACACATAAAATAAATCTAAAACTATTGAATTAGTAGTTTATATTGATTAATGATGAACACAAATAAAATGAATATACGACTGAATTAGTCGTTTATAATGATTATTAATGAAAATAAATGAAATGAATATAAACTACTAAATTAGTCGTTTATATAATGAACATGAAACTACAAAAAAAATATAAAAGACTATTGCAAATGATTAATTTTTCATTACAAATGACAGCTAAATCTTACATATATACAACTATTAGTAACTAATTTACAGTGTCTTATAACACGACAAAAATTAGTCATATTTCTTTGGTCATTAATTGGTTTCAAACGACGACTAAAATTTGCATATATGTGACTATTAGTAGCTAATTTATAATATCTTATAACATGACTAACATTTTGGTCATATTTCTTTGGTCATTAATTGGTTTTCTCGGATGATCACATAGTAATATATTTTGTTGTATATTTGGTCATTAATTGTGGCAATTAATGACTAAATTTATGACCAAATTTATGACTAAATATACTACTAGATGATAAAATTAAGACAATCAATTAATGACTAAGCTAAAAATGACTAAAAGTTGGTCGGTTGTAAGATACTGTAAATTAGCTATTACTGGTCATCGACTGAAAAATGGTCATTTATATGAAAATTTTAGTCATTGTTTTAGTAACTAATTGGCCATTTTCTACTAGTGTTTGGAGAAAGAGATAAGGGTTTGGACCCTATGGGATCTACATCAAATATAGGACCCATCTGTGAGTACTAGTCACCTATCTTGGGGATTCAAAGTGATTTGTGTGTTTGTTTGAGTTCATTTACTGACTTTTATCTTCCACTTTGTTGGGGCTATGAACCCTAGCCCTAGCATAATCTTCCCGTAACACCTGTCAAGGTAGGACTCTAGCAATTGATTTACCTGTTGACCACTATTAATTTAGCATTAGCTAATGCAATTTATAATGTTTAATTTTGAAAAGTAAATATCTATTTTTTCTATATTATTAAGAAAATTGTTTTTCAAGCATCTAATTGGACCATAATGTTAAGGTCTTATTGTAGCCTTTGGACAATATAATGCCATGTGGATAGTTGTCTCACATATTTTATGCCATAATTTATGGATATGGTTGCAATATTCATGCATGAGTTTTAGATATTTTTGTAGTGAATTTTTATTCTTAAGCTTTGCAAGGAAACTATCCAAAAATGAAATCCCTGAAAATAACTCATACTCAAGTAAATAACATATTTACCATCAATTACTTCCCACCATAATTTAAGAAAGTATTTGCATTAAAAATGGAGGATTAAGATGTAAATAAATATTCTTGTCAAGAGCTACTTCCCACTATTATTTATGTTTTCCTCAACATTTATGTAGGAGTAAAATTGTACATTTGTAGCTTACTAGTGGTTACCATATACCAAAGCTTATGCAAGTCCTTGTGCTTGAGCAAACCATTAATTTATCCACTTCACATCTCAATTTATTACTTCTTGCCAAAGAAAGACTATAGGATTTGATTTGTCTATTAGTCACTATTAAGTTAGCATTGATCAATGTAGTTTATAATTTTTTATGCAATTTTTCCTAAAGCATAAATTCTAACTTGAGCGGCAGGGACTAACCTACTCTGCAACACTTGTTTATCATGATACCTCTAAAATTCTCATTGTATGAGAATAAATGATACCACACCATCTCAACTTGAGATTCATAAGTATCATCATCGATATCTTATAGTTAACAAGATTCTTCACCCAACAATTCTAGTAATTAATGTCAACCACATCAACTTATCGAATAATTTATTGTTTTTGTTTATGGATTTTGAAATTGTCATATTAATAATGAAATTTTTTACAGACTTGGTAATTTGTGTTTAATTAAAATAAGCAACATTGAATAGTCATTGATTACTTTTCAATCTTGATTGAGATTCTAATCACAACATGGCCAATATGAGACCAACATGCACGAATTCGCGTAATACTATAAAATTCACCACTAGCAGAGAATGTAACCATGAAAAAAGCAACAACTCTTGGAATGGTAGTTACCACTCTCTTTTATATGTCTATAGGTTGTACAGGCTATGCAACCTTTGAAAACCATGATCATGGAAGCCTTCTCATAGGCTTTGAATTCTACAGCCCCTAATATAAAAACAACACCAACAAAGAACAAAATCGTGAAAAAGGAATCAACTCTTGGAATGGTAGTCACCATTCTCTTTTATATGCCTATTTTATTTGCCTATAGGTTGTGTAGGCTATGCAACCTTTGAAAACCATGTTCATGGAATCCTTCTCATAGGCTTTTAATTTTACAACCCTTAATATAAAAACAACACCGACAAAGAACAAAATTGTGAAAAATGAATCAATTGTTGGGATGGTAGTCACCACTCTCTTTTATATGCTTGTAGGTTGTGTAGGTCATGCAACCTTTGAAAAACATGCTCCTAGAAACATTCTCACAGGATTTGGATTTTACAACCCATATTGGTTTGTAGACATTGGAAATATCAGCATTATAATCCACCTCGTTGGGGCTTATTGCATGATCATTTCAATTTCCAAATAAACTGCTAATAATTTGTCATGCAAAAGTTGAAGAAGACTTTAAAAGTATCATCATAGGTGATCATTCTATTTGTTTTCCTTCTAACATCCAAGAATATTTATAGATTGTTTTCTTTGCCTTCTTGTGTTTGTTGTTTGATATTTATGTAGGTATTTGCACCCAACTCTTGTTTGCATTCATTGGGGAATGGTGCTATAATACATGGACCAAATACAGTTTCATATACAAGAAGCATACAATTAAATTTCCATGATGTGCGTAATTGAGTCTTAACCTCGTTTTCCGGGTATGAAGGACCTATCTTATGATTTTTACAACTTTAATTTCCATGATTCACAAATAAATGCAATAGCTCTTGGAATGGTACTCACCACTCTCTTCTATATGCCTATAGGTTGTGTAGGGTATGTAGCTTTCGGAAACCATGCTCCTGGAAACCTTCTGACGAGCTTTGTATTTTACAACCCATATCAGTTGGTGGAAATTGGAAATGTCTACATTTCAATCCACATGGTTGGCACTTATCATGAGATCATTTCAATCTCCAGTGAAATTAATAATAATTTGTCATACAAAATTTGAAAGAAGACTTTAAAAGAATTATGACAAATGAGAATTTTATTTGTTTCCCTTAAACCAACGAAAAAGTATTTACAAGTTGTTTTCTCTATCCTATTGTGTTTTTTTATATTTATGCAAGTATTCACCCAACCATTATTTACATTCATTGAGGAATGATGCTCTCATACATGGACCAAACATAGTTTCACACACAAGGAGCTTATAGTTAAATTTCCACACTATAGGTCATTGAATCTTACCCTCTTTTGTCCACCATGAGGAGCCATGATTCATGAAAAAAGCAACATAGTCACCACTCTCACAACGCTCTTCTATATGCCTGTAGGTTGTGCAGGCTCTACATCCTTTGGAAACCATGCCTGGAAACCTTCTCACATGCCTTGTATTTTACAACCCATATTGATGGGTGGGAATTGGAAATTTATGCATTGTAATCCACCTTGTTGTAGCTTATCGGGTGATCATTTTAATCCCCAATAAAACTGCTAATAATTTGTCATACAAAAGTTGAAGAAGACTTTAAAATAATTGTCACATGTGAGCATTCTATTTGTTAGCCCCATACCCACGAAGAATCTTTACGGAAAATCCTATTTCCAACTCCACTGCATTATAAATGCAGTCTGACATGCAAGGGGAATAGGGGGTTGCCTTGTTGCTAACATGCCAAAGTCAATTTTGAAAGAAATAAATACAAGGCAACCCCTATTCCCCTTGCATGTCAGACTGCATTTATAATGCAGTGGAGTTGGAAATAGGATTTGCCAATCTTTACAAGTTATTTTCTCTGTATTGTTGTGTGTGTTGTTTTTGTTTTGATATAAAAAAAAAAAAAAAAAAAAAAAAAAAAAAAAAAAAAAAAAACTGAAACAAAACAAACTTTACCTAATCCGAGATTGAACAATATAATGCAAGGAAAGTAGGGTTCCGTACCCTTCAAGATATTTGGCGTTGGCAAGGAAAGTAGGGTTCACTTTCTTGATGAGCTCATTGGTTTTGAATATTTCCCATGCTTTACTTACAGGAACATCTTGCTTCACTTCTCCATTCATTACCCCCATTTTTATATTTCTCACTGTAAATGGAAACAAGAAAAAACAAGAGGATATGGTTGTACTAAGTGTAATAGGAGTGATGGTCGGGATTGTATAGCCATTCAGAACAATACCACTATAGATGTGACCTGCCAGCCCTTAAAAAGTTTGATCAAATTATGTTATGTGCTTGTCTTGTAACTGTAGCCACTTGCATGTTTCATATAAATTTTCTCAAGTTGGAGCATGTGCAAATCCCTCGCCATCACAAAGGATTCTAACATACCTATAAGTCATTCACATTTCAACACTAAAGACTGCATTGAATAGTTTTGAGTGTTAAGTAAGGAAGACAATTACAAAAGATGCCTTGTTATAATATTGAAAAGAAAAAAATGGAGCACGGAATATGTTTCTTTATCAAAAGACAGTGCATGCAGAATGTCTTTTCCATGAAATAAATTTATTTATATGAAAGAAATAATTCTTCACTTTCTAGTTTTCTATATAGGGAAGAATATGAAGGTCTTCCATATAAATAATAATTTATCACTAGTTTCTTATATAGGGAAGAATATGAAGGCCTTTCATATAAATAATAATTTATTATCACTACCATATGGTTCCAAAGTCAAGACGTTATGTTCTCCACATTTTGCAGTCATTTTGATGGGAATATTTTGCCTATTTGTATGAAGATTTTTTTTAAAGGGAATAATTAACTATATAAAGACAAAGGTATGATAGTAAGATTAACTTAATTGGTTTATGTTTTATATAGTTTTCAATTGACTGTAAATAGATCCCTAGGTTCCTAAATAATTATAGTTTTGATAATTTAGAAGGCCAAGAAGGTTAGTGAAACAACCAAGTGATTGGCACAATGGGATGCTATCCCTTCTTCCCTGTTTCAAATCCCAAGAGGATACATCTTTAGCCCTATGTGATAAGGCTTAAGGAGTAGCTTTTGATCTTGGGCCTTGCCAATTCACCATGGTGAAAAAAAATAAAGTTAATTTTATAACAAATATTTCAAAGTTACAATTTAGTAAAGATTAAAAAGAAAATGATTTACTTACTTTACTTTAAAATTTTGTTATGTGTTCAAATAATATTAAGAGAAGTATTCCTAAATATTATAGTTTTGATGACTTAGAAGGTGAGGAAGGTTGATATTGTAACAAATATTTCAAAGTTATAATTTAGTGTGGATGTACATAGGACATTTTAAGAAAAAATAGTTTCATCTTTAGCCCTTTTTACATCACAATGATTACAAATTATTTTGACCCATACTATTTTAGGAATTTTCCAACACATTGTTTCACTATGTTGTTCATGAGAGTTTTCTTATTTTAGCAATGTTGATTTTCTTATTTACTCTAGTTAAAATAAAGAAATATTTTTTAGATTTTAGATTAGGGTTGGTCACATACTTATAGTATCTTAATTTTCTCCTATCCTTCAATTCTTTATCACACCACAATTTATTGTTAAATTTAAATGTAATAATATTTTTACTACTATAATTATTTTGCAAAGTGAAATTTTCCTTGATTCTCAATGAGCTAGTCAAACCTTGGCACCCTTATGCCAGTCATGCTTGAGTTATATATGGTTCTGATTAGAGTTTAAATAAAACTTAGGAGACTTCTTGTATTCCATGTTGTTTATCTTATTCTTGTACATTAGATAACTAGTCATAGTGATGATCTCAATCAATAAATGACTTGTTTCTATGAGGAGGATTGATCCAGATTTATGTAGGAACGAAATGGAATATAGACTTAAACAGAAACAGAGAGTTCCAGTGAAAACTGAACTTCAATTCTTCAATAGAAAATACTCAAATTGTTTACATGTTGAAAAAACTATCTCGGACGATAGTAGTTTATCTCTGAGAAGAGATGTGATGGCTACATGCCTTATGAATTATGCTACAATGAGGCTCAGAGGCCTTTTTATTATTGAGAAATAATGGAAAAATCTAAACATCTAAATTGTGTTACAATGAGGCTTAGATGCCTTTTTATTATTGAGAAATAATGCAAAACTCTAAACATCCAAAAACTTAACCCTAGGAGATGAAGTGCCAAACGTTTGTGGGCCCTGTTGGGGTTAGTTGGTACATCAACTTCCCGTGGTGGTAACTTTGGCATACGATCTTTGTTTGATGCGTGCAATACCTCGTTAGGAATATATATCTGAGGAAAACAACTTTCAATTATGGACCCCTACCAAAAGGAGTGGGTTTGCCCGTTTTCCAAAAAAATGTTTTTTAGGGCCTCAAAATGGCTCTGGGAGTTTAGGACCTGAGAAACTACCAAAAATAGTAAATTGTGCTACAATTAAGGAAACTAAAAGAAACAGTGTTGGGGGTTCAAGTGGAATAGGCAGGTGGTCACCAATATCAACCTGGATCAATACTACCCCATTGCGTTGAGTGCCTCTATGAGATGGGTAAACTTCTATTGAACTTTGTCGATGGTGAGCCACTTGCCTTGGTGGAGGAGATGGTCATCTTTAACAACCCAATACAGTTGGATCCTCTGCTGGCAAGTGTTATTTATCTATGTGTCCTTGATCTGATTATTTGTGCTTGTTCCATGTAGTCTAGGTTGAGCTTTGTTGGTGTTAGCTTCTCAGCGACGTCTGATGTGTCCAACAATGGTGGAAAGTATGGTCGAAGTTAGTCCATATTGAATATTGGGTGCAGGCAAAGGAATGGGGGAATATTGAGCTCAAAAACATTGTCTCCCATAATCTTGGTGATGGTGTAAGGCTTGTATCAAATATGCCAGAGCTTTTGATGGGCTCCAAAAGGGTGTTCTTTCTCCAAATGCAACCAAACTTTGTCATCCACCTAAAACTTATGTGCCACCCAATGCTAATCATGTCTTTGCTTGTATTTGGCATTAGATTTATCTAAGATGTCATGAACCTGTTGGCGGATGTGTTGGATGCATTCAATAAACCTAGTTGTTTTATCATCCTTAGATTGTACATGTGTGGATTCTGCCTGTGTAGTCGTACAAGGCATGGAAACATCAACCTGATACAATGGTTGAAATCCCATACACGCTTAAAAGGGACTATGACTAGTCAAGCTATGGAGAGATCTATTTTAATTTTGTTGCACATAGGGAAGGATCTCATCCCAGGTTCATGGATGCTTAGAGTTGTATATGTGTAGTATGTGCATTATCATCCTATCGATGACCTTTGTTTGGCCATCATTCTGGGGATGGAATGCAATTGCCTTGGTGAGATTGGTAGCCAACAATGTCCAGAGGCTCAACCAGAATTTGCTCAAGAACATGTTATCTCGATCTAATATAATGGTTTGCAGGATCCCAAAATGTTCTCACTCATTCAAATAAAAGTTTGGTTGTGTCCTCTGTTGTGGTACTCTTCTTGTAGGATGCCAATATAGCCATCTTAGAAAATTTGTCCATGACCATAAACACACAGTCATTACCATGCTTGGTAGAAGGGAGGCCAGAAAAATCGTCCATGGAGATGGATTCCCAGGGCTAGATGGGAATAGGAAAAGGAGTGTATAGGCCTTTCTTCTTAATGATTGGCTTAGTGATGATATAGGTAGTGTAGGATCTAATATATTTTCCAACATACTATTAGATTTTTGGCCAATAAAAATACTTATTGTAGTATGGTCACAATTTTCTCCACACAAAGTGTCTTATGATCTGACTATAATGCACCCCCCAAATCAGCTTGACAGGCTCACTTGAAGGACCATAAAGGTCACCCAAGTAGCATAATAATTTGTCTTGGAGGTGGAATTTTGGAACTTTCTTGCCATCCACTAGCATATGGTATGTTGTGGCAAAATTTAGATCATTTTTGTATAGTTGTAGCTATCCATAGGTCTCGTGGCCACAAGAGTTGAGAATAGTAGTCAATGTTGCAATTGGGGGCCGACTGAGGCAATCTGAAACATGATTGGTGTTGCCCTTCTTGTATTTATTGTTCAAATATAATTGTTGCAAGTATGTATACCACTTCTAGTGGCTACCATTCTAAAACTTCTCTTGTGTATATATAAAATGAAGAGGTCGGTGATCTGTGTGGATGATCGTCTCCTTTCCCATAATGTAATGTTTCCATTTTCAGCAAGCCTGCATGATATAATACATCTCTTTATTATAGGTGGGGTATTTTTGAATTGTATCAGAAAGTGTCTCACTGTGATAGGCCACTAGATGCCCTTGTTGGGTGAGAATTGCACCAATAACATAGTCAAAGGCATATGTCTCAATTTCAAATGGTTGTTGTCGGTCTAACAATGTGAGTGTTGGTGAAAAGCAAAAGCGACGCTTCAACTCAACAAATGCCTTTTGTTAGGACTCAAACTAAAAAAACTTTGTTTTCTCTCCACCCTTGGTAACCTAATTCAAAGGCCAAGTGATATGAGAGAATCCAAATGTGAACCTCTAATCAAAATTAGCAAGGCCCAAAAAGCTATGAAACTCTATTAGAGTGGTTGGGGTTGGCCAATCCCAAATGAATTGGATCTTAGCTAGATCCACATGCATGCCTTTCCCATCAATGATGTAACCCAGATATTGGACTTGGCTCATGCCAAAGGTATATTTCTCTGAGTTGGCACATAGTTTGTACTATTGTAGGGTTTGAAGGACCTACCAAATGTGCTGCAAATTTTCTTCCCAACTCTTGTTGAAGATGAGGATGTCATCCATATATACAACCACGAATGAGTTGGTGAAGGACAATAGGATGTCATCCATCAGCCTCATAAAATTTGCAAGGATATTTGTTAGCCTGAAAGGTATGAGCAACGACTCAAAAAGGCCCTCCTTGGATTTGAAGGTAGTCTTCCATACATTTGTATGTTCTATTGGAACCTGGTGATACTTAGACTTCAAATCGATCTTGCTGAAGTAATTGGTCCCCTTGAGCTGGTCAAGAAAGTCATCAATCTATGGGATTGGATACCTATTCCTGGTAGTGATTTTGTTTAGTTTCTAATAATCAATGCAGAGCCTCTAAGTCTCATCCTTCTTTTGTAAAAGTACAATCAGGCTCCCACAAGGTAAGGAACTTGGTTGAATGTGCCCTTTTTGTAACAACTCCTAGATTTGTTGCTTGATTTCTTCATTTTCCATAATGGAGCGATAGTATATCAACCCATTAGGTAGAGGTTCTCTAGGATTCAGATCGATTGAATGCTTGACCTAATAGTGCAAAGGTACCCCTGTGGATGAGGAGAATATGTCCATGTATTTTTCCACGACCTTATCCACCTTTTGCTATGCGGAGGAACTCTTTCTGAGAACCATGGAGGTGGCCATGATATTCCCCTTACTTTGAGAGAAAATTAGAAAGAAAACAAATTTCCTAGCCTGAGAGATGATCTTACTGCATTTCTTAACAGAAATCAAAGAGATGGTGGTAGGCAAGGCTACCTATGGTATCCTGTATAACTTATTTCCTAAAGTAATAATAATAGTGTGAGGCCTGGAGTCATACACAACATAATACTTCCACAAGTATGGTTAGCCTAATAATAAATCATAAACTTAGGGAGGAGAAACATCACACAGTACCTCATCCATGAAGGGCTTGATGTTGCAGGGAAGGTGGCACTACTGGCTGACATGGAGATCTCATCCTTGGTGGAACCCCCTGATGGTGTATGGTTGTGGGTGTGGTGTGGTCAATAGTTTCAACTTCTTAATGACATCTGCTGAGATGAGGTTATTTTAGCTCTCATTGTTGACAATGAACTGCAACGGGGACCCCTTCACCCACATCTATGAGTGGAAGAGACACTCCCCTTCCTCTAGATATTCAAGCTCAAACTTTTGGACCTTGGTGGTGGAAACAGTGGCGCTCTGCTCTACATCAATAATCTGCTTCCCTTTGTCATTCCCCTTGTCAATTCCTGACTCAGAGTTGAAACATGCATCTGAGTCTGAAGCCTTCAACTCAGACACCATTGACTGCTTGACGTGACACTCACTTTTGTTGTGAGTGGGGATCTTGTGGAGCTCACGTCACTTTCTTATATCCTTCTTCATCTTCATGGTGCTATTATTTGCTTACTGCTTTGGGGTTTGTCTTAGGTCACCTATCCTTGGATTTGTCCTATGTTTTGTGGTTTGGGGGTGTCTTTCCCTTGCTTCAAATTCGCAAATACAAAATATTGTTTCTTCTATTTAAATTTATACTCAATCTTGACAGCATATAGATTTGCAGCGCCAAGCAGGAAGATGTCCAGGAATTCCATCTCATCCTGGATGTATTTATGTATATATTCACGGTACTTGAGTACCAAATTCCTCTCGGAATCCTTAATATGCAACTTTATGCAAAGGGTATGAAAAATATTTGTGAACTCTGGCACGTCTTAGTCCCTTCCCTACCACAATGTGGTCCATTTTATGTACTTATCCTCATAGCTCCTAACAGGGTAATATTGTTCCTTGACATCATCTCAGAAAGAATTCCAAGTGGGTGTGCATGAAAATAGTGAAGGTTCCTTCTCATCTCTCTACTCATAGTAGATTTCCCACCTGTCCTTAATGTGGGGGGCAGATTTGAGGACTACAAAAGTAATCTTTCCCTATTGGAAAAATCATGAACTGAAAAATATCCTTCCAACATATTTATCCATTTATCTACCGCAACTACATCTATCTGGCCTTGAAATATAGGAATGTCAAAGTTAACTTGTACCTTAAATAGAGTGGTGCCTCTGAGGTGGTTGTTGGATGAGGATGCTTCACCCATTGATACCCACTGAAGGATCTGGTAAAATTTATCCATCATCTCATTCCTTTGTTGTTCGAGGGCTTCTTCGAGTAATATTTTGAAAGGATCTCCCACTCTCTTGTCTTTCTTTTATTCTTCCATGGGAGGTAATGGGGTCAGTGAAGCCGGTCTTGCAAGCGTTCAACAAGTTTAAGTCCTAACTCCTTATACCCTAACCTCGTTGGGGACATGCATAGAAAAATAGAGAAATAGAAGGTCACTTTGATACAACTGGTCCAGATTTATGCAGGAACGAAATGAAATATATACTTAAACAGAAAGACGAAGCTACAGCGAAAATTTAACTTCAATACGTTAATAACAAATACTCAAATTGTTTACATGTCGAATGGAAATAAACTAGCTTGGGCGATGATAGCTTATCTCTAAGAAGAGATGTCATTAATAAATGCCTTCT
This sequence comes from Pinus taeda, assembly GCA_000404065.3. Classification (NCBI taxonomy): domain Eukaryota; kingdom Viridiplantae; phylum Streptophyta; class Pinopsida; order Pinales; family Pinaceae; genus Pinus; species Pinus taeda. The sequence goes on from APFE030439171.1 coordinate 101,171, forward strand.
AAATTGTTCCAATGAGGCTCGAAGGGCTTTTTATTATTGATAAATAATGGAAAACCCTAAAAATCCAAAAACTAAACCCTAGGAGATAAAGCACCAAAAGTTTATGGTGGTACATCAACTTCCCGAGGTCGTAACTTTGGCATACAATCTCTATTTGACACATATTATACCTCGCTAGAAATACCTATCCGAGGACAAAAAATTTCAAGATCAACCCTTTATTAAGAATTGCAGGTCCTCTAAGTTTCAAAAAAAATGTCATTCAGGATCTCAAAACGGCTCTAGAACTTTAGGACCTGAAAAACTCCCAAAAATAGTAAATTGTGCAACAATTAATAAAATTGAAAGAAACAATTTCGGAGGTCCAAGTGGAATAGGCAGGTGGCCACTAATATCCACCTGGATCAAGGATATGACCGAATAATAAAATTTGACATCCTAAATTACCATAAGATCAAGTTTGATCATAGACTTTTTATGAGGAGGATATCACCAAATAGTTCATATGCAAAAAAAGTTGGGTCTGTATCTGACCAATGCGACCAAAAGTTGAAGGATTTCGAGCCTGTAAGGAAATTTTGGATATGTAAATCTAATCCTTCACCTTCATTTTTGGACATGGAATGTAAAGCTAAGTAAAGGTGGTTACAGTGAACCAGTGCGAGGACTCCAAACTGATCTGAGAATCCACAAGTATGTCAATAGGTGACCTGTTGTCTTTGTTTGATAATTTTGTTCATGGCTCTCCTTTTCCAATTTTTCTAAGCCTATCCTTCCAACTTGTCCTCCTACTCTTCTTCCACAAGCTTCCCCTTCTTCACGAACTCTTGTTTTAGCGTCTACCGATCCTTCATCTTTATGGGTTGATATTATTATAAACCCACATATGTCATCGTCTTTTGATGTATTGAATTATTCATTATCTCAAAACAATAGTATTAATGCCCCTCTGTCAAAAAAATGTGGCAAGGATATGACTCAGAAGTCCTTTGCGCCCAGATCTAGGAGTTGAGTTTCATCATAAGTGACCTCTAAGGGAGGGAGGCACCAAGACACCCCCATAAAAGTGTTGGAAATAATACTGAGTGTGGGGGGTGAATCAGTATTATCAAAATTATTTTCAATATGACTTCCTTAATTTAATCTTTAGATATTGATCATTAACTTGTATGTTAGTACCATCTAATAATGAGCATGAAACAAGAAATACAGATAGTCACACCAAAGAACACCAGATATAAGGTGGAAACCCAATGTGGGTGAAAACCACCTGCTGCAATATGTCTCTATCTTCTTTCAATTAGAAACTTCTTTTACAATAATTTTGTACTGGTGCAGTCCTTTACCAGTACGCAGGCTGCAACCTGCAAAGAGCCACAACTCTCTCTCATTTTCCAGTCTCTCCTGGAAGGGAGCTACAACCCCCTTAGCTCTTTTACTTCTTTAAGGACCACGTTTCATAAATTTTCAGACTGGATCCATGAACATCAAATAATCAACAAGTACATGTAAATCACCCAATCTCCTTATACAATGAACCAATGAATCACCCAATTCTTCAAAATGTTGTAAACAGAAAAGTAATACCAGAAATATAAACCTAGAATTCTGCTACAATAGATAAAAGATAGTCAACAAAAGTTTCAAGATAAGTCCACAACTTCACCAACAGGGACCTGCGTATATCCGCTGCTCTTTTGAGTCTGAACTGCGCAGATCCACACTGGTCGTTCTTCTGCTCTGCATACTTTTCTTCAGATCCGCACCTTTACTTTCTGACTTATAGCGTACATCCGCATTGTGCCTTCTGCTTTCCTGCGTACCACGCACTTCACCTTTTTCTGTGTTGTGTGCGCCCTGCACTGTGCCTTCTCCTTTGCTACGTACCCCGCACTACGCCTTTGGCTGCGTTGTGTACCCCCGCACTGAGCCTTTTGCTGCGCTGCGTACCCCCGCACTGTGCCTTCAGATCGCCTGCGGACTTCTGATTAGGGCCAAATTTACAGTCCTTCAAAGTGCCACAGTCAGTCAGATCCACAGATCTATTCATGCGCCTGAGAGATCACGACATGTCAATAGATTCATCTTAAGTTATCTCCTTGATTTAGATCTAGCTTTTAAAACCAAACACCCAAAATTTTAGATCTTAAGATATTCAAATTTCACAAGTGTCTGGCCAAGAGATCTCCTTTCCTTTTTATAGGCAAGTCTTTCTCAATACCATGGTCCAAAACCATAATAACACAATACCATGAACCCAATACTTGGGATCAATACTTTTAGATGCAATACCATGGACCAAAACCATTTGATCAAAAACTGTCGAACTAATACCATGAACCATTCATGAATATTCCCACGTGCACGTGCTTTTATGCATTGGAGAGCGTGAAACTGGGGTCCGCACTTTCTAAACGTATCACCTGCGAGCATGTACGCACTCCTTGGTCGGTGTACCTGCGGGTCCGCAGCTTCTTCTAGGATTACCTGCGGGTATCTTAATTTCCATGATTTTGAGTGCCTGGACTGAGATCTAGCACAAGAGTGAGTTGCCATCAGGTACAACACCTGTACCATAGATCCAAACCAGAATCATAATGCCAACAATATCCCCCTTTGGACTTGACGGCAACCTCAAGATCCTCATTGTCATTCTCCCCCTTTGACATCAAGGGCAAAGGGTTATGCTCTCCCTGAGAACATGCTTAAGTCTTTGCTCTGCTGATAATGCTCCCCCTGACCAGATCCATAATCCACCATAATCCACCATAAATTTCTTCAAAAAGAACCATAATCCACCATGACCATGAAAGAGATAGAGACATATTGCAGCCATCCATGTTCTCCTTCTGTGCTACCATAATGCCAACAATGCATTATATGTGCTCCCCCTGAACCTGTGCCACCAATCCATAACCTAATAAATGTACATGTATACCACATATAGGCCTCGCGTACACCCAACAGATGAGATTCAACAACAAGATGATGCATCAACTACCCCCAGCTTTTGCCTGAGGTATTCAAAGGTCTCCCTAGGCAATGGTTTGGTGAGAATATCAGCAACTTGTTCCTTAGAAGGAACATACTCCAACTTGACTTTTGTTCAAGCACTTGTTCCCTGAGAAAGTGATACTTGATCGGTATGTGCTTGGTCTTTGAATGCATGACTGGGTTCTTTGAAATGCTGATTGCACTTGTATTATCACATAAGATGGAGATAGGTGTAGTACAAGTGATCTGAAAATCCTGCGAGGTTTGCATCATCCAAAGGAGTTGAGTGCAGCAAGATGCAGCTGCCACATATTCCGCTTTAGCTATAGATAAAGCAATCGAACTCTGTTTCTTGCTGAACCAAGATACTAATCTGGAACCCATAAAGAATGCACCACCACTTGTGCTCTTTCTGTCATCCACGCTTCCGGCCCAATCTGCATTTGTATAAGCATGAAGTGTGAGATCTGTATCTCTAGGATACCATAAGCCATAGTTTTGAGTTCCTTGAAGGTACTTAAAAATTCTCTTTACTGCCTGAAGATGAGTTTCCTTAGGATTTTCCTGAAATCTTCCAACTATTCCCACTGCATGCATGATGTCTGGTCGTGTACCTGTCAAATAAAGTAGACTTCCAATCATAGACCTGTAGGTTGGTTGATGCACTGCAGCTGATTCATCATTTGCACTGAGGCTGCATCTTGTGACCATGGGGGTACATACTGGTTTTGAATCTTCCATGCCATACTTCTTCATAATCTACTTGAGGTACTTGGTTTGAGACAAGAAGATACTGCCTTCATTTTGTTGGATTTGCAATCCAAGAAAGTATGTCAGCTCTCCAAGCAAAAACATTTCGAATTCTTTCAGCATCACCAAGGCAAAGCTTTGACTCATAGCTTCTTCATTGCTGCCAAAGATAATATCATCTACATACACAACAAGTATTAGCAATTTGTCATTTTCAATTTTTATATAAATATTACTATCTGCTGATCCCTTTGAAAAACCTTGTTGATGAAGATATTTGTCCAAACGATAGCACCAAGCCCTTGGAGCCTGTTTAAGACCATAGAGAGCTTTTTTTAGTCTGGATACAAGATTTGGATCATTCCCAAGGATTAATTTATCTGGTTGCTCAATGTACACTTCTTCTAAGTCCCCATTCAGAAAGGTTGATTTCACATCCATTTGAAAAACTTCCAACTTTTGAAAGCTTGAGAGAGCAAGGAACATTCAGATGGCCTCAAGTCTAGCAACAGGAGAACATTTTTCTTCAAAGTCTATTCCTTCTTGTTGAGCATACCCTTTACAAACAAGTCTGGCCTTGTTTCTAATAACATCCCCATTTTCATTCAACTTGTTCTTGAAGATCCATTTTGTCCCTATGACATTCTTATCTTTTGGTCTAGGAACCAACTCCCTAGTGTTGTTCTTTTCAATCTGCTCAATTTCTTCATCAATTGCCTTGATCTAGCATTCATCTTTACATGCCTCTTTTACATTTTGTGGCTCAGTGGAGGACAGCAATGACAAATAGCTTGAGGCTTCTGCAATTGTTCTTCTAGTTTGTACACCTACTTCTTTCTGCCCCAGAATTTGAGATTCTAGATGATTCTTCTGAACGTACCTAGATGGAGTCCTTTCTTCTATCCTTATCTATTCCTCCGGTGCCTCTTGAGGATCTTCTTCATCATCTATCTGATTTGGAGAGTATTCTTCATCCTCTTCGATATATTCATGATTTACTTGCCTAGGGATGTATCCTTTTTCATCAACCACTACATCAATGCTGTCGACAATTCTTCCAAGTCTTTTATTCTAACACTTATATGCTTTGCTGTAGGGAGAATAACGAAGGAGAATGCCTTCATCTGCTCTGGGTTCAAGTTTGCCAAGCTGTTCATCAGTATTCTTAATATAGAATTTTCTCCCAAAAATTTTGAAATGCTTTACCGAAGGAGTCTCACCATACCAGAGTTCATGCGGAGTTTGAGTTTTGTTCACTCGGACATTTTTTTTGTTGAGAATAACAGCCGCAGCATATGTAGCTTCACCCTAGAAGGTTGCGGGAGTTCCAGAATCATCAAGCATAGCACGAGCCATTTGTTGGACTGTTCTGTTCATCCTTTCCACCACTCCATTTTGCTGAGGGGTCCTAGCTGTAGAGAATTCCCTTCTTATTCCATGTTCTTCACAGAAATCGAAAAATTCATTTGAGGTAAACTCCCCACCTCTGTCAGACCTAAGGCACTTGATTTTGTAATCTGATTCATTTTCAACCAAGGCTTTGAAGGATTGGAATTTTTCAAATGCTTCGCCCTTGTGCTTCATAAGTCCTAACCAAACCATCTTGGAGAAGTCATCAATGAATAATATAAAGTATTCTTCTCCTCGAGGTGACCTTGTCCTAAATGGACCACATACATCTGTATGGACTAGCTCAAGAGGCCTGCTGGCAGATCCTTCCTTCTCAGGGAAGTTAGTTCTGGTTTGTTTACCAAACTGACATGATTTGCATACAGTGTTGTCAGGAATTTTGATATCTGGAAGACCACAAACTGCCTGGTACTTGCATGCTTTCCTTATTTGTGAAAAGCTTAGATGCCCCAACCTCCGGTGCCATAACTAGTGTTCATCATTTTTGCTCAAATAACATTGTTGTTCTCCTTATTCAAATATGTATAGATTATTTGGAGTTCTTCTGCCTTTTAGAATTGTTCTTCCTGTATCAAGATCACAAACACTACACCCATCTGATTGAAATATTACCTCGGTTCCATTATCGCACATCTGACTGGCACTTAATAGATTATGCTTCAAGCCATCAAGATACAAAACATTTCCAGCTTTGACCTTTTATTTCAACTGAGCAATGCCTTTTCCTTTTATGGCTACAGGGGTATCATTTCCAAAAGAAACTTCCTTTCCCTTTTCTAAAGCAGTATATGACTCAAGTTTTTCTTTATCACCTGCCATATGCTTCGAACGTCTGTTTTCGATGTACCAGTGATTTTCCTTTCCTTCTGCATATAAATCTATCCCACATCTTTCTGGTTGTGGTTCCTTCATTCTCCGTGTTTTGGCACTTGAGGTTTGTTCCTTCCGAGTTGTCTTCCAAAACGTGATCTTGCATTCAGAATCTTCATGACCAAAATTATTACAGATAGAACATTCAATTTCACTTTCAAGGGTGGAAAAGTTGTTATAGGTCCTCTTCATGATTGCAGACATACTTCTTTGTTTTTGAGCCTCTCTAGTCATGATTGTCTTATAGGCAACACATTGAGCTATGACCAAATTTATGGCAAGAGAAACATTGGCCATTGAAGAAATTCCTGTGACTATCATCCAACCGATTGTAGTTTCTGCTGACATCCATTCTTGAAGAAAATTGGGAAGATTTTACCTGTGGCTAGTTGTAGCTTATGTTTGTCCTTAAGGTAGCATGCCCCCGATTTTCTTGATAGTCGTTTTTTATCCTTGATGTAATTCGTCCATGATTTACTTGATGATTTCTATTAGGCCTTTGCTCACTTCTTCTTGCTGCATCAAGATAACTTTTGGAGGTGGAAGCTTGAGATGCTTCTCCATTATATCCTAGACCTGTCTTGATTAGAGGGGAACGTTGCACATTGATAATCTCATCTAGAGTTTCAGATCCTTTAACAAATTTAAGATCAAGGGCCTTTGTTTTCTCAATTTCTTTTCTAAGGACAACAATTTCACATTCTAACTTCTCAAGAAATTTCTCTTTTTCATCAAGTTGAAATTGCAGAGTATCAATGATCACATTCTTTTCTTCTAAACATGTTTTGAGTCTAGAAATTTCTTCATAAATCCATCCACATCTATAGCATCCATGTAATCATCATCTTCAAAGGCCATTAAAAGTTTATAGTGATTACCTCGTTCATCTTCATCGCTATTTGATAGTCCATCATGAGTGTAATAGCTTTTCTTGTTTACATTCTGTTTCTTGTTCCATCTAACAGGTTCCTTCCCCTTATCCTTGTGAGGACATTTGGTAGCATAGTGACCTACTCTTCCATAAGCAAAGCATTTGAAAGGTAACTACCTCGGAATCGTCTAGCACCCCGTTGAAGATTTTTGACAAAATTTGATTCTTCGTCTTCATCTGATATGTGTCCTGACTCATAGTAGACTTCTTTGCCAGAAGCCTTGAAGGCAGCTTCTCTCCCGTCTGATGGTCCTCCTTTCCTCATTTCATAAGCAGTTAGAATTCCATGCAGCTGTGACATTTTAAGGTTTTGGAGATTCTCCTTTTCTTCTATTGCAAAAACTTTAGATTCAAACCTAGGGGACAGAGATCTTAGAACTTTTTCAACTACAACAGCCTCTTTTACTTCATCACCCAAATTTTTCATACAATTAACAATCTCATCTACACGAAAAAAATAATTAGCCACACTTTCATCATTATACATCTTAAGATTTTCATACTGAATCCTAAGGGTTTGAAGTTTTGCTCGTTTTACCTGATCATCTCCTTCATAGCTCAGAACAATCTTGTCCCATATCTCTTTTGTGGATTTAAACTGCATAACCTTGACAAATTCTGATTGAGATAGGCATCCCAATAGAGTATTGACCGCTTTTGCATTTGTTTCATACTTCTTCTTCTCAGCCGGAACTGTTGGAGTTGCTGATGGAAAAGTATACCCCGTATTTATGATATCCCAAACTTTTGTACCAAGAGATTGAAGATAGGCAGTAACTCTTACCTTCCAATAAACGAAGTTTGTCCCATCAAAAATCGGTGGCCTGATTGATGCTTCCCTCTCGTAGTTGCTCATGATGAAAGATCTTCCTTCAAGCGATCAAGCCTCTTCTGAAGGACCTGCTCCGATACCAATTGTTGGAAATAATAATGAGAGGGGGTGAGATCAGTATTATCAAATTATTTTTCTATGCCTTCCTTAATTTAATCTTTAGATATTGATCATTAAACTTTTATGTCAGTACCATATAATAATGAGAATGAAACAAGAAAAACAGATAGTCACACCAAAGAACACCAGATATAAGGTGGAAACCCAATGTGGGTGAAAACCACTTGCTGCAATATGTCTCTATCTTCTTTCAGTTAGAAACTTCTTTTACGATGATTTTGTACTGGTGCAGTCCTTTACCAGTATGCAGGCTGCAACCTGCAGAGAGCTACAACTCTCTCTCATTTTCCAGTCTCTCCTGGAAGGGAGCTATAACCCCCTTAGCTATCTTACTTCTTTAAGGACCACGTTTCATAAATTTTTAGATTGGATCCATGACCATCAAATAATCATCAAGTACATGTAAATCACCCAATATCCTTATACAATGAACCAATGAATCACCCAATTCTTCAGAATGTTGTAAACAGAAAGGTAATACTAGACATCTAAACCCAGAATTCTGTAGCAATAGATAAAAGACAGTCAACAAATGTTTCAAGATAAGACAACAACTTCACCAACAGGGGCCTGTGTATATCCGCAGCTCTTCTGAGTCTGAACTACGCAGATCCGCACTCGTCGTTCTTCTACTGTGCGTACTTTTCTTCAGATCCGCACCTTTACTTTCTGACTTACACTGTACATCCGCACTGTGCCTTCTGCTTTCCTGCGTACCTCGCACTTCACCTTTTTCTGCGCTACGTGCGCCCCACACTGTGCCTTCTCCTTTGCTGCGTACCCCGCACTACGCCTTTGGCTGCGCTGCGTACCCCCGCACTGAGCCTTTTATTGCGCTGAGTACCCTCGCACTGTGCCTTCGGATCACCTGCAGACCTCTGATTAGGGCCAAATTTACAGTCCTTCAATGTGCCACAGTCAGTCAGATCCACAGATCGGTTCATGCGCCCGAGAGATCACGACATATCAATAGATTCACCTTAAGTTATCTCCTTGATTTAGATCTAGCTTTTAAAACCAAGCACCCAAAATTTCAGATCTTAAGATATTCAAATTTCACTAGTGTGTGGCCAAGAGATCTCCTTTCCTTTTTATAAGCAAGCCTTTCTCAATACCATGGTCCAAAACCATAATAACACAATACCATGAACCCAATACTTGGGATCAATACTTTTGGATGCAATACCACGGACCAAAACCATTTGATCAAAAACTGTCGGACTAATACCATGAACCATTCATGAAGATTCCCACGTGCACGCACTTTTATGCATTAGAGAGCGTGAAACTGGGGTCCGCACCTTCTGAACGTATCACCTGCGAGCATGTACGCACTCCGTGGTCGGTGTACCTGCGGGTATCTTAATTTCCATGATTTTGAGTGCCTGAACTGAGATCTGCCATAAGAGTGAGTTGCCATCAAGTACAACACCTGTACCATAGAGCCAAACCAGAATCATAATGCCAACATTAACATATGCAAATGCCAACCAAGTCAAGGACTTCCAGGTACCACCTAACGATAGATTGGATGAACCAAAATCTCTCTTTTAGTAAACCACCCCTATGCCATATTTCAAGCATGAATGTTGGATCATAAGGGTGAAACCAAAACAAAATCAACCAGGGATTCCAGAGGCCAAACCACCTCAACCCGCAAGCACAACGATCTCACCTATACGATCTAGAAATCACTAACACCAACCAGATTGGTCTCTAACCAAGTTGTCTAGGGCTCCAAGAACTAGTAACTCAACCCACAACCTCCAGGGTACCCAAGTTGTTTTAGGGCTCCAGAGAATTTGTCCCAACCCACAAGCTCTAGGGACTAGTAACTCAACCCACAAACTCTAGTGAACCTAAGTTATTTCAGGGCTCTAGAGAATTTGTCTCAACCCACGACCATAGGAAACCTGAGAACCAATAAGAAAACCAAATGGGGAACCCATTGCATCATGGCTATCTAAGAAATGGCAAGGTAAGTTTGATCTGAACTTAAACAAGAATGCAACAACTTACAGATATAGTCACAAACACAAATATGCAACAACAAAACACTTCATTTCATTAATAAAACATACTGAACTACACTTACAAACAGAATGGAAATAAGATAGCTCGAGCAATGGTAGCTTATCTCTTAGAAGAGATGTGGCGGCTACATGCCTTTGCACTATGTTACAATGAGGCTCAAGGGTCTATTTATTATTGGAAAACATGAGAACACCCTCAACAACCAAAACCCTAACCCAAGGAGATGTAACACCAAGAGTTTATGGGCCCCTTAGTTGGGCAGCCAACTTATCGGGGTTGTAACTTGGCCATATTATCTCCATTTGGCGCGAACGGTACCTTGTTGGAAAGGTCTCGCCAAGTACTACAGGTTTATGGCTAGAAGCCTATTGCAGACCCCAAAAAAACACCATTTAGGGGGGTCAAAACTGCTCTAGAAGTTCAAGACCCGAAAATTGCTAAAAATAGTAAATACTGAAATGAACAAGGAAACATATGAAACTGACTGGGGGTCTAGGTGGAATAGGCGGGTGGCCACCAATATCCACCTAGATCATTCTTCCCCCCTTAGGAAGCAATGGTCCCCATTGCATGCAAAGCCTCCATGAGGTGAGGAAATTTATGTTGAACTTTGTCCCTGCTGAACCATTTGCCCTCGTGAAGGAGTTGGCCTGCTTTGACAACTTGATATAAATGTATCCTATGTTGGTGACTGATCCAGGATATTTTACTTATAGATGCATCATAATTACATGAAGCAAAGCTTATTAATCATGGAACCTAAAAGTACACAAAACAATGTGGGAATAACACGATAAGCAAGAAACCATGATACAAAGATTTGATTACAGAGTTCGTCCAATATGGACTACGTCTCCGGGCCCTGCTCAATTGTGGGGAGGCCTTCTTTGATTAAGTGGCATAAAAAAGAAATAAAAGTACAAGCAAAATTCTTTACAATCCTTATACCTCCAAGCTGGAAGATGAACGAAGAATGGAGAGCCCAGCTTCAGAAACAAACAATACGACTGACTTCCTGGCGAAAAATCATGCAAAAATTCCTATCTAAACACTCGATTTGGATAATCAAGCTTTCTGCAACCTCTCGGAACCTCCTTGCTGCTCCAGGCAAGATCCCGGCCTGCTCCTAGGTCAAGTTCTGCTGCATACAATGATTCTGAACTAATCTGCCAGTCCCCTCTGCCTTCTTCCGACACAAAAGGGTCTTTTATAAGCATGGCGGCAATCCCAAAATACTCAGTAGTTTTAACACAATAAACCAAATTAAGCAGGCAAGATTGGGCCGGAATGATATATGGAAACAACCTTACAATTATTGTGAAACCCCTTTCAAACATGGCACGAAACTTCTTCAACCACGCATCGAAACCAACGGCTCTTACTATCGACATTTCCAACCATCGGCAGACAGTCCCAAACCCAAAAAATATGGCACTCTGCGATACAGTGGACCCACCGTGGTTATAAATCACCATGTATAAGACATCGCATTCAACATTCCCCATAGAAAATCACAATCGACACTTCCCTCGGCAGATATCAAAGTCCATACACTACGATAACAATAGACCCGCCGGGCAATGAAATATAGTGTATAACATATCGTGTCCATAACCTTATTGCAATCACAACCGGGATTATTGATGGGGTTGCTTTGTAAACACTAGCCCCTTCTGCGATTGCGATATGTGATATATCACATCGCTACTAGGCTTTGCCAGGGGCCGATTCATAACACTTGTCCACCTCCGATATGTTATATGTGATATCGCAATCGCAAATCTGAAATGCTGGGGACCGATTCCTTAAACTGCAACCTTTGTTTTCAGCGATATGCTATATGGGGGACACAATGGTAGCTTACCACTTGGCACTTCCCCATTCGCTGAAACTTTTGCCATGTCATCTCCTCCTGCCACCTGAACAAGTCAAACTTGAACTTTGACTTGCTCTACCTTATTCATATGACCTCAGATTTGAGTGTTGTTCGCACTATTGGAATCAGGATGACGAGCACTTCGATCTAATGCTAAGTTTATCCAAATTCTGCCACTTTAATTTTTTAGCCTTTTACCATGCCACTGGTAGTTTTTGAAGATCAACCTAGATCAATCCTCCCCACTAAGATATTTTGGACTGCCAAAATCCCTTTCAGTCAATTGGCAAGTGAGGAAATTGCTCCCTCACTTTCTCTTTCTCCATCCATCGAGCCTTACTTAGATGCCTTCCTTTGAAGCCCACACGAATGTACTCTACCGAAAACATTAATACATCCAACACACCGTCTTTGTCCTCGCCAAACTACACTTTCAACCACCTGCACGCAAAACTCACACATCCTTTGTAATCATATATAAGCATACATAACTAAATCAACCCCGCACTTGATAAGAGTTTATAACACATACTCTTTGGTCAAGTTCTACACTATAGAAATCAATATCCAACAACTCACAAAAATCCCAAACATCATCGTTGCGTTTTTTAAGCGATGGGAAACACATCATCACTTTTACATTTATTAGCAACACATGGCTTACAAACAGTGGCCATAATATGCTATTACATCTAAAAACCATATTTTACTTAATAAAGAGGACTGCCATGACTGTGGTAGATTTGTTTGTTGATCATTTTCACCCGTTGGCTTCTTTATTGATACTTTCTTGCCACAGAGCATATTATACGTGGCTCCCTGGTGTCCCACCTCGTTGCAGTCACTACCACGGTTCTTTCTCCTCCAAACTTTCTGAATTGTCTTGGAGTGCTTTCCCTTGATGTGCCTCTTCAGACTCATGATCCTTTTGCAGGGTGGCAGTTTTCTTCTGCCTCTCCCTTCTGTCATTCCCCATAGGCCTCAACTTAGGGTGCAGTTTCCAATAATTCTCTTCGACGTGCCCCTCTTTCTCACAATGTGTACAAGAGGGCTTTTCTCCTCTTCTCTTGGTTGTTGCAACTCTTTTTGGGTGGTCATTTTGTTCATGCCTCCCCCTGCTCTCAAGATGCATGGCCTTCACACTGGCCTCATCGATAGTAGTAGGCTCGAATAATAATAATGAGTGTTGTATTTAACTATGTAAGGAACTAATATACTTAGTTACAATCTCTGGTGAATCTAATGGAATGCTCAAATTCAATGCTTGTTTCCTAAATTCTTCAGTGAAAGTTTTTCACATTTTTACCCTTGCTTTGCCTTAGGTGTTTCCATTTCGTTAATGTTTTTTGTTTATATACCGAGGGTAAAACTGATTTCGCAATGCAGAAACAAAATTTGACCATGAGGAAAGAAGGTTACCCATTTTTTCCTGCCTTGCAATTTGCTATCCCACCAAACGAGAGTGGTGCCACTCGGTCGGGGAGATGCCAACTGGATCTTTGCCTCATCTTCTTCGATCTGTTGAATCCGACAGTAGAGCTCAATATTCCTAATCCAATTGTTGAGCTTTTCTACATTACACTCTCCAACATACATAGGCAAGTCAAAATTTACATCTAGTTTAAGGAAAGGTTTCTTAGATGTATGTCTAGAGTCGCAATTAGAGTGATGAGAACTATCACTTGAATAAGGAGAAGGAGGGGGATCTTCTCCACCATCTCCTTGATGTGCCAATCCACGATCATCTGCATCTTTCTTCTCATGCTGGAGGGCCTTCTCGTACTCTAAAAACAATTTATCCACTTTCTTGGCCATATTGTCAAATACCTTGCAAAAATTATGTTATTCTTCCCAACGAGCCTCTTCATTTGCCATGTTTCTTCTTCGTTATGCACATCCTTCTTTTGGATCAAAGTACTTAAGCATTCCTTCTCCTTTTCGCGGCTTGTTTTGGGTTAGCATATACTCATGCAATTCACATCAACAATGACCTGCTCTAGTACAACTTGATCCAAGTTTTTTTTACTGTTAGATGCATCAGAATTACATGAAACAAATCTTATTAACCATGGAACTTAAAAGTACACAAAACAATGTGGGAATAACATGATAAGCAAGAAACCATGACACAAATATTTGATTACAGAGTTCGTCCAATATGGACTGCGTCTCCTGCCCTGCTCAATAGTGGGGAGGCCTTCTTTTATTAAGTGGCATAAAAAAGAAATAAAAGTAGAAGCAACATTCCTAACAATCCTTATACCTCAAAGATGGAATATGGACGAAGACTGGAGAGCCCAGCTTCAGAAATAGAGAGTACCACTAACTTCCTGGCGAAAAATCATACAAAAACGCCTATCCAAACACCTGATTTGGATAATCGGGATTTTTGCAACCTCTCGGAACCTCCCCGCTGCTCCAGGCGAGGTCCTGGCTTGCTACTAGGCCAGGGTTTGCTGCATACAATGACTTATGAACTAATCTGCCAGTCCCCTCTGCCTTCTTCCAACAAAAAAGGGTCTTTTATAGGCATGGCAACAATCCCACAATACTCGGGTAGTTTTAACACAATAAACCAGGTTAAGCAGGTTTGATCGGGTCAGAATGATACATAGCAAGAACCTTATAATTATGGTGAAACCCATTACAAACATGGCACGGAACTTCTTCAATTACGCGTGGAAAATGACGGCTCTTACTATCGGCGTTTCCAACCATCGGCAGATAGTCCCAAGCCCAAACAATCTGGCATTTTGGGATACAACGGACCCACTGTGGTTATAAATCACAATGTATAAGACATGGTGTCTAACAATCCCCATCGCAAATCGCAATCGACACTTCCCTTGGCGGATATCAAAGTCCATATACTGCGATAACAATAGACCCGTTGGGCTATGAAATATAGTGTGTAACATATTGCGTTCGGGACCCTATCGCATTCGCAACCAAGATTATTGTCATGCTGCTTCGCAAACACTAGACCCTTATGCGATTGCGATATGTGATATATCGCATTGCAAATAGGCTCTGTCGGGGGTCAATTAATAACAATTGTCCACCTCCAATATGCGATATGTGATATCGCAATCGCAAATCGACAATGCTGGGCACTGATTCCTTAACCTGCGACCTCTGTTTTCCAAGAAATGTGATATGCGAGACCCAATGACAGCCTGCCACTTGGTGCTTCCCATTCAATGAAACTTTTGCCATGTCATCTCCTCCTGCCACCTAGACGAGTCAAACTTGAACTTTGAATTGCTCTAACTTCTTCATATGAACTCAGATTTGAGTGTCATTCACACTATTGGAATCAGGATGATGAGCACTTTGATTCGATGTTAAGTTTATCCAAATTTAGCCATTTTGATTTTTGATCCTTTTACCATGCCACTGGTACTTTTTGAAGATCCACCTGGACCAATCCTCCCCACTAAGAGATTTTGGAACACCAAAAGCCCTTTTAGTCAATTTGGAAGTGAGGAAATTGCTCCCTCACTTTCTCTTTCTCCATCCATAGAGCCTTACTCAGATTCCTTCTTTTGAAGCCCACACGAATGTACTCTACCAAAAGCATTAATACATCCAACACACTGTTTGTGTCGTCGCCAAACCACACTTTCAACCACCTACACAAAAAAATGTCACATCCTTTGCAATCATATACAAGCATACATGACTAAAGCAACCCCGCACTTGCGAAGATTTTATAACACACACTCTTTGGTCAAGTTTTGCATGATAGAAATCAATAT
Organism: Pinus taeda; assembly: GCA_000404065.3. Taxonomy (NCBI): domain Eukaryota; kingdom Viridiplantae; phylum Streptophyta; class Pinopsida; order Pinales; family Pinaceae; genus Pinus; species Pinus taeda. The sequence continues at coordinate 116,746 of APFE030439171.1, forward strand.
CCAACTACTCACAAAAATACCAAACATCATCGTTGCGTTTTTAAGCGATGGGAAAAACATCATCAATTTTACATTTATTAGCAACACATGGCTTACAAATGGTGGCCATAACAAGATATTACATCTAAAAAAACCATATTTTACTTAATAAAGAGGACTGACATGACTATTGTAGATTTGTTTGTTGATCATTTTCACCCGTTGTATTCTTTATTGATACTTTCTCGGCACAGAACATATTGTATGTGGCTCCCTGGTGTCCCAACTCATTGTAGTGACTACCACATTTCTTTCTCCTCCAAACTTTCCGAATCATCTTGGAGCACTTTCCCCTGATGTGCCAGTGATAAGGGTTTATGGGTCCCTCACTATCACTGGAATGTGTTGAGGTGCCCTCATCATCTGTCGTCGGTAGGTCACTAGCTATTTTAGAGCATTTCCCAACTTCCTTCCTGAGATACCTGAGTCCTGCATGAGAAGGCAATTCCTCCACTTTGATGGGGTTTACGATGCCCTAGCCATTAACGCTAAGGCCCTTCCCCTGGTACCCCATTTTCTTCAACAATTTGGATCCAATACCTATAGTATGTTTTTCAAAAACTGCGAAATCATCATCAGGAAAGGTACATGAAGCTGAAGAGTCACTTTTTACCTTAAGGTAGTTATGCTACAACTTTTCCAAGGCTTCGTCCTTGGCTTGCAACTGGCATAGCAATCTTTGTTTCTCCTTTTCGGCTTCCTGTAGGAGTCTCCTTAGCTTAATATTCTTTACTTGAGTTCTTTAGTTGATCTCCTCAAGTTATTGTAGCCTTGCCTCATTAGGTGTCATTTTCACCTTAGGTACAACATCTACTGAGAGGTTTGTTTCATCACCCGAATTAGAACCTAGATCAACAGGTCCATCCGTTGCGATCCCAAGAGCTGCGATCTTTCTTTCATCACCGGAATTTGACCCTAGGTCAATTGGTCTACCTTGGGTACATCCCGCAGTTGTGACCTTCTCGTCTTCCTATGATTTAGACTCGTGATCCTTTTGCAGGGTGGCATTTTTCTTCTGCCTCTCCCTTCTGTCATTCCCCTAGGCCTCAACTCAGGGTGCAGTTTCCAGTAATTCTCTTCGTCATGCCCCTCTTTCTCACAATGTGTACAAGAGGGCTTTGCTCCTCTTCTCTTGGTTGTTGTGACTCTTTTTGGGTGGCCATTTTGTTCATGCCTCCCCCTACTCTCAAGATGCATGGCCTTCACACTGGCCTCATCAATAGTAGCAAGCTCGAACAATAATAATGAGTGTCGTATTTAACTATGGAAGGAACCGATATACTTAGTTACAATCTCTAGTGAATCTAATGGAATGCTCAAATTCAAAACTTGTTTCCTAAATTCTTCGGTGAAAGTTTTGCACATTTTTACCCTTGCTTTGCCTTAGGTGTTGCCATTTCGTTAATGTTTTTTGTTTATGTACCGAGGGTAAAACTGATTCCGCAATGCAGAAACAAAATTTGACCATGAGGAAAGAAGGTTACCCATTTTTTTCCTAGCTTGCAATTTTCTATCCCACCAAACGAGGGTGGTGCCACTCAGTCGGGGGGATGCCAACTAGATCTTTGCCTCATCTTCTTCAATCTGTTAGATTCGATAGTAGAGCTCAATATGCCTAATCCAATTGTTGAGCTTTTCTGCATTACACTCTCCAACATACATAGGCAAGTCAAAATTTACATCTAGTTTAAGGAAAGGTTTCTTAGATGTATGTCTAGAGTCACGATTGGAGTAATGAGAACTATCACTTGAATAAGGAGAAGGAGGGGGATCTTCTCCACCATATCCTTGATGTGCTGATGCGCAGTCATCTACATCTTTCTTCTTGTGCTGGAGGGCCTTGTCATACTCTGAAAACAATTTATCCACTTTCTCGGCCATATTGTCGAATACCTTGCAAAAATTATGTTCTTCTTCCCGACGAGCCTCTTCATTTGCCAAGTTTCTTCTTCGTTATGCACGTCCTTATTTGGGATCAAAGGACTTATGCATTCCTTCTCCTTTTTGCGGCTTGTTCCGGGTTAGCATATACTCATGCAATTCACATCAACAAAGACCTTCTCTGGTACCACTTGATCCAATATTTTTTTACTGTTAGATGCATCAGAATTACATGAAACAAAGCTTATTAACCATGGAACTTAAAAGTACACAAAACAATGTGGGAGTAACACGATAAGCAAGAAACCATGACATAAAGATTTGATTACAGAGTTTGTCCAATATGGACTATGTTTCCCACCCTGCTCAATAGTGGGGAGGCCTTTTTTTATTAAGTGGCATAAAAAATAAATAAAAGTAGAAGCAACATTCCTAACAATTCTTATACCTCCAAGATGGAATATGGATGAAGACTAGAGAGCCCAACTTCAAAAATAGAGAATACCATTAACTTCCTGGCAAAAAATCATGCAAAAACGCCTATCCAAACACCTGATTTGGATAATCGGGATTTTTGCAACCTCTCAGAACCTCCCTGCTGCTCCAGGTGAGGTCTCGGCTTGCTACTAGGCCAGGGTTTGCTGCATACAATGACTTATGAACTAATCTGCCAGTCCCCTTTGCCTTCTTCTGACACAAAAGGGTCTTTTATAAGCATAGCGGCAATCCCACAATACTTGGTCAGTTTTAACACAATAAACCAAGTTAAGCAGGTGGGATCAGGTCAGAATGATACATGGCAACAACCTTATAATTATGGTGAAACCCCTTGCAAACATGGCAGGAAACTTCTTCAACTACGCGTGGAAACTGGCGGCTCTCACTATCGACGTTTCCAACCATCAGCAGACAGTCCCAAGCCCAAACAATATGGCACTTTGGGATACAACAAACCCGCTGTGGTTATAAATCACAATGTATAAGACATGACGTCTGACAGTCCCCATCGTAAATCGCAATCGACACTTCCCTTAGCGGATATCAAAGTCCATATACTGCGATAACAAAAGACCCGTTGGGCTATGAAATATAGTGTATAACATATTGCATTCGGAACCCTATCCTAATCACAACCAGGATTATTGTCGGGCTGCTTCGCAAACAATGGACCCTTCTGTGATTGCCATATGTGATATATCGTCTCACAACTAGGCTCTGCCAGGGACCGATTCATAACATTTGTCCACCTCCGATATGTGATATGCGATATCGCAATCACAAATCAACAATGCTGGGGGTTGATTCCTTAACCCGCGACCTTTGTTTTCTAAGAAATGCGATATGTGGGACCCAATGATAGCCTGCCACTTGGCGCTTCCCAATTCACTGAAACTTTTGCCATGTCATCTCCTCCTGCCACCTGGACAAGTCAAACTTGAACTTTGACTTGCTCCAACTTCTTCATGTGAACTCAGATTTGAGTGTCGTTCACACTATTGGAATTAGGATGACGAGCACTTCGATTCGATGCTAAGTTTATCCAAATTCAACCACTTTGATTTTTGAGCCTTTTACCATGCCACTGGTACTTTTTGAAGATCCACTTAGATCAATCCTCCCCAATAAGAGATTTTGGACCACCAAAAGCTCTTTCAGTCAATTGGGAAGTGAGGAAATTGCTTCCTCACTTTCTCTTTCTCCATCCATCGAGCCTTACATGGATTCCTTCCTTTGAAGCCCACACGAATGTACTCTACTAAAAGCATTAATACATCCAACACGCTGTTTGTGTCGTTGCCAAACCACACTTTCAACCACCTACACATGAAACAAGCACATCCTTTGCAATCATATACAAGCATACATGACTAAAACAACCCTGCACTTGCAAAGATTTTATAACACACACTCTTTGGTCAAGTTTTACATGAGAGAAGTCAATATCCAACTACTCACAAAAAGACCAAACATCATCGTTGCGTTTTTTAAGCGATGGGAAAAACATCATCAATTTTACATTTATTAGCAACACATGACTTACAAATGGTAGCCATAACAAGATATTAAATCTAAAAAAACCATATTTTACTTAATAAAGAGGACTGACATGACTGTTGTAGATTTGTTTGTTGATCATTTTCACTCGTTGTCTTCTTTATCGATACTTTCTCGACACAGAACATATTGTATGTGGCTCCCTGGTGTCCCAACTCATTGCAGTGACTACCACGTTTCTTTCTCGTCCAAACTTTCTGAATCATCTTGGAGCACTTTCCCCTGATGTGCCTATGATAAGGGTTTATGGATCCCTCACTATCACTAGAATGTGTTGAGGTGCCCTCATCATATGTCGGCGGTAGGTCACTGGCTGTTTTAGAGCATTCCCCAACTTCCTTCTTGAGATACCTGAGTCCTGCATGAGAAGGCAATTCCTCCACTTTGATGGGGTTTACGATGCCCTGGCCATTAATGCAAAGGCCCTTCCCTTGGTACCCCATTTTCTTCAACAATTTGGATCCAATACCTATAGTATGTTTTTCAAAAACTGCGAAATCATCATCAGGAAAGGTACATGAAGCTGAAGAGTCACTTTTTACCTCAAGGCGGTTATGCTACGACTTTTCCAAGGCTTCGTCCTTGGCTTGCAACTGGCGTAGCAACCTTTGTTTCTCCTTTTCGGCTTCCTATAGGAGTCTCCTTAGCTTAATATTCTCTACTTGAGTTCTTTGGTTGATCTCCTCAAGTTCCTGTAGCCTTGCCTCATTAGGTGTCATTTTCACCTTAGGTACAACATCTATTTATAGCTTTGTTTCATCACCTAAATTAGAACCCAAATCGACAGGTCCATCCGCTGCGATCCCAAGAGCTGCGATCTTCCTTTCGTCACCGAAATCTGACCCCAAGTCAATTGGTCTACCTTAGGTACATCCCGTAGCTGTGACCTTCTCGTCTTCCTATGATTCAGACTCGTGATCCTTTTGCAGGGAGGCAATTTTCTTCTGCCTCTCCCATTTGTCATTCCCCTTAGGCCTCAGGTCAGGGTGCAGTTTCTAGTAATTCTCTTCATCATGCCCCTATTTCTCACAATGTGTAAAAGAGGGCTTTACTCCTCTTCTCTTGGTTGTTGCGACTCTTTTTGGGTTGTCATTTTGTTCATGCCTCCCCCTGCTCTCAAGATGCATGGCCTTCACACTGGCCTCGTCGATAGTAGCAGGCTCGAACAATAATAATGAGTGTCGTATTTAACTATGTAAGGAACCGATATACTTAGTTACAATCTCTGGTGAATCTAATGGAATGCTCAAATTCAATGCTTGTTTCCTAAATTCTTCGGTGAAATTTTTGCACATTTTTACCCTTGCTTTGCCTTAGGTGTTTCCATTCCATTAATGCTTTTTATTTATATACCATAGGGTAAAACTGATTCTTCAATGTAGAAACAAAATTTGACCATGAGGAAAGAAGGTTACCCATTTTTGTGTTGCCTTGCAATCTGCTATCCCACCAAGCGAGAGCGGTGCCACTTAGTCTAAGGGATGCCAACTGAATCTTTGCCTCATCTTCTTTGATCCGTTGGATCTAGTAGTAGACCTCAATCTACCTAATCGAATTGCTAGTCTTTTCTACATTACACTCTCCAACATACATAGGCAAGTCAAACTTTACATCTAGTTTAAGGAAAGGTTTCTTGGATGTATGTCTGGAGTGGTGAGAACTATCAATTAAAGAAGGAGAGGGAGGGTTATCTTCTCCACCATCTCCTTGATGTGTCGATATGTGATCATCTGCACCTTTCTTCTCGTGTTGGAGGGCCTTCTCGTACTCTGAAAACAATTTATCCACTTTCTCGGCCATATTGTAGAATACCTTGCGGAAATTCTGTTCTTCTTCCCAACGAGCCTCTTCATTTGCCATGTTTCTTCTTCATTTTGCACGTCCTGCTTCAGGATCAAAGGAATTAAGCATTCCTTCACCTTTTTGCAGCTTGTTCTGTGTTAGCATATACTCATGAAATTCACATCAACAAAACCCTGCTCTGATACCACTTGATCCAGGATATTTTACTTATAAATGCATCAGAATTACATGAAACAAAGCTGATTAACCATGGAACTTAAAAGTAAACAAAGCAATGTGTGAATAACATGATAAGAAAGGAACCATGACACAAAGATTTGATTACAGAGTTCGTCCAATTTGCACTACATCTCCGGGCTCTGCTCAATAGTGGGGAGGTCTTCTTTTATTAAGTGGCATAAAAAATAAATAAAAGTACAAGCAACATTATTTACAATCCTTATACCTCTAAGATGGAAGATGGACGAAGAATGGAGAACCTAGCTTTAGAAACAGACAATACCGTTTACTTCCTAGTGAAAAATCATGCAAAAATACCTATCCAAACACCCGATTTGGATAATCGGGCTTTCTACAACCTCTCGGAACCTCCCTGCTACTCCAAGCGAGGTCCTCGCCTACTGCCAAGTCAAGGACTGCTGCATACAATGAATTATGAACTAATCTACCAGTCCCCTTTGTCTTCTTCCGACACAAAAGGGTATTTTATAAGCATGGCGACAATCCCACAATACTCGGGCAGTTTTAACACAATAAACCAAGTTAAGCAGGTGGGATCAGGTCAGAATGATACATGGCAACAACCTTTCAATTATGGCGAAATCGCTTACAAACATGGCATGAAACTTCTTCAACTACGCGTGGAAATCAACCGCTCTTAATATCGGCACTTCCAACCATCGGCGGACAGTCCCAAGCCCAAACAATCTGGCACTATGTGATACAACGGCCTCGCCGTGGTTATAAATCACAATGTATAAGACATCACATCTGACAGTCCCCAAAGCCAATCCCAAATGACTTGTATCTTGGATGGGTCCACATGTACACCCTGCTCATCAATAATATATCCCAAATATTGAACCCGGGTCAGGCCAAAGGTTCATTTGTCCAAGTTAGCACACAACATGTGTTGTTGTAGGGTTTGAAGGACCTGTCGAATATGGTGGAGATGCACTTCCCAACTCTGGATGAAGATCAAGATGTCATATAAATACACCACCACAAATGAATTGGTGAAGGGTTTCACGATGTTGTTCATAAATCCCATGAAGGTTGTAGGGGCATTCGTCAATCCGAATGGCATGGCTAGCCATTCGAAAAGGTCCTCCTTGGATTTGAAGGTCGTCTTCCACACATTGGAGGGTTCGATAGGCACCTGGTGATAGCCTGACTTCAAGTCAATCTTGCTGAAATATTTGGCCCCTTTTAGTTGGTCCATAAGGTCATCAATCCGTGAGCATGGGTAACTATTCCAGACAATGATCTTTTTCAGCGCTTGATAGTCAATACAGAGCCTCTAGGTCCCATCCTTCTTCTGTACCAATACAATCGGGCTCCCACAAGGTGATGAGCTTGGACTGATGTTCCCTTTCTGCAATAGTTCCTGAATCTGCCTCTTGATCTCATCATTCTCCAGAACAAAGCATCGATAGATCGGTCCATTGGGCAACGACGTGCCCAGGGTCAGATCAATGGAGTGCTTGACGTGACAGTGCAGAGGTACCCCTGTGGGTGAGGCGAAAATATCCCTGTACTCCTCCACAACCTTGTCCATATGTTGTTGTTGTGTAGAGGAGCCCTGCGTAGAAGCCATGACCACAACCTTCTTCTTGCCCTGGGGATGAATCATAAGGAAAAAAAATCCCTGGTCTGGGAAATGATCTTACTGCATTTCTTTGCTGTGATAAAAGAAATGGCGGTAGGTGGGGCTACCTCCGTTATCCTGTACAAATTATTAGCCAAAGTAATAATCATAGAGCGAGGTCTAAACTCATATACATCATGTTGTTTCCACAAGTATGGTTGTCCTAAAAATACATCACAAACTTCAAGAGGAGCAACGTTACACAATACCTCTTCCGTGAAGGGCTTGATGCTGTAGGGAAGGCGACACTGTTAGTTGACACAAAGATCTCGTCCTTGGTGAAGCCACCGATGGTGTACAACTGTAGATGCGTTGTGGTATTTAGGCCCAACCACTTCACAACCTCTACTGAAATGAGGTTCTTTTAGCTCCCATTGTCGACAATGAACTGCAACGAAGAACCCTTCACCCACATCTGTGAGTGGAAGAGGAATTCCCCCTCCTTTAGATCTTCAGGCTCAATCTTCTCGTTCTTGGTGGTGGCCACGATGGCACTGGGCTCCGCATCAATGATCTACTTCCGTTTGTCAGTTCCCTTATCACGTTCTAATTCAGAGTCGGAACCTACATCTAATTTGGAAGCCTTCAGCTTGGCCACCAATGACTACTTGGCCTGACACTCACTTGTATTGTGAGTGGAGCTCTTATGGAACTCACACCATTTTCCTGTGTCCTTATTCTTCTTCATGGTGTTGTTCTTTGCTTGCGGCTTCAGTGGGATGTCTTAGGTCGCCCTGCCTTGGCTTGGTCCTTTGTTTTGTGGTTTGGGGGCACCTTTTCCTTGCTTTAGATTTGTAGATCCAAAGTCCCGCTTCTTTTGTTTAAACTTCTGCTCAATCTTGACAGCTTACCGATACGTTGTGCCGAGCGAGGAAATGTACAGGAACTCCATCTCGCCTTGGATTTACTTGTGTTGACAGTCATGGTACTTGAGCACGAAATGTCACTTAGTATCCTTGATACCAAACTTCGTACGAAGAGTATGGAAAATATTTGTGAACTCTGGCACATCTTGGTCCCTTCCCTGCTGTAACGTGATCTAATTTATGTATTTGTCTTTATAGCTCCTGACAGGGTAATATTGTTCCTTGATGGCGTCTTAGAAAGAATTCCAAGTGGGTGCAGCTGAAAACAGTGAGGGTTCACTCTTGTCCTTTTGTTCACAGTAGGTTTCCCACCAGTCCTTGACGTGTGTGGTGACTTTGAGAAGTGAAAAAGTAATCTTTTACCAATTGGAAGAGTCATGAACTGAAAAATATCCTTCCAATAGATTTAACCATTTATATATGGTGACTACATCTATCAAGCCTTTGAATATGGGAATATTGAAGTTAACTTTTACCTTAAAAGAAGTGGTGCCTCCAGAGTGGCTGCTGGATGAAGATGCATCGCCTGTGGGTAGATGTCGAAGCATCTGGGCAAAGTTATCCAACATCGTGTCACTCTGTCGCTCAAGGGCTTCCTCGAGAAACATTTTGAAAGGATCTCTTGCCCCCTCGTCTTTCTTTTCTTCCACCATCGGGGGTTGTCGAGTTTTGTGAGGCTGATATTGCAATGGTTCAACCAAATCAAGCCCTAACTCCTTATACCCTGACCTCGGTTGTGACATGCAAAGGAAAATAGAGAAAGAGCATACTGCTCTGATACCATTGATCCAAACCTAAATAGTAAAAAAACAACTTACATATATAATCATAAACACAAAGATGCAGCAGAAAAACACTTCATTTCATTAGAAAAATATTGAAGTATGCTTACAAACAAAATGGAAATAGGATAGCTTGAGAAATGGTAGCTTATCTCTGAGAAGAGATGTGGTAGCTGCATGCCTCTGAACTGTGTTACAATGAGGCTCAAGGGCCTATTATTGGAAAACACAAGAAAACCCTAAACAACCAAAAACCTAACCCCAGGAGATGTAACACCAAGAGTTTGTGGGCCTTGTTGGGGTTAGTTGGGCAGCCAACTTCCCAGGGTCGTAACTTGGTCATATTATCTCCATTTGGTGCATATTATACCTTGTTGGAAAGGTCTCACCGAGTACTACAAGTTCTCCGTAGGCCTATAGCTATAACTACGGGCCTACTGCAAACCCCAAAAACACCGTTTAGGGGGTTAAAACTACTCCAAAAGTTCAAGACTCGAAAAGCTGCTAAAAATAGTAAATGCTGAAATGAACAAGGAAACAGATGAAACTGAATGGGGGGTCTAGGTGGAATAGGTGGGTAGCCACCAATATCCACTTGATCAAAAGCTGAAACCACTGTCATTGCAGGAAATATCAATGTCAATGACACCACATAACCAAGGAACCACGTTCATATACCATGCATCCACAAACCAACAAGGAGATCACACATGCAACCTATTACCTGCAAAGTAAACCCGATGTAGCTATTGATCCAATTGTCTCTTTGCACTTCCTTGATTTCCTTTTCTTTCTTTTTCCAAATCCAAGTGAATGCTTGAGTGCTCCAAGAAAGCTCTAAGTGTGCAAGAGTGTAAGAGAGCCAAATGCTAACTGGCTAAAGACGTAATGACCAAAAGTTAAGCCAAAATTTGTGAATTGTTTCTTTGATGTCTCTTTATTATTGATGTCTCCTTTTTCTTCATTTTCCTTCATTTTCCCTCTAATTTCGCATGCAAATTTGTGTCTCTTCATATTCCTTTTCTCCTGTTTTTCTTTATTTTCATAATTAAATGAAAATCATTGCCTATTTGCCTTGCCAATTCCTTTGACAATTTCCATATCCATTAGTAAACCACAAGTGATGCCCACTTTTAATGTTTTCCCACCATTAAGCTTGGAATACATGTCCCATGACCTTGGTTTTATTTTATTTACATGGAAAATCAACCAGAGGTTGTTACAAGTATGAAAGAGTTAATACCAAGTTAAAGAAAAAAGTTTGATACACCTTTGAAGAGATGCAAGGGAAACATTGTAGAGAATAGTTTTTAGATTACATAAATAAGCAATGTTGATTGATACCCTGAAGTAACTTGTTATTGTGAGAGATTTATTATAGTACATGTATTGTACTTGATGGCATTTTTGTAGGAAGAATTAATTGCTCACATATCAATCAAGGCAAAAGACCTCATGGAATAAGGAGTCAAGCTTGTGACTTGTTCTTGGAGAGGTTGTTGTGTTAAGGGTATTGGTATAATCAATTAAAGTCTCTATAAGAAGAAGAATTCATTTGGTTTTCCTCTCAAGTTGGAGAGGTTTTGGCCTTGACTGATCACCTATATTTTGTGTCTCTTGTCTCTTTATTGTGTATGCTTTGGTAGTTGTTTGACGAAGAAGAACACTATAATAATCTAGGTAAAGAGAAGATCCTAATCTAAAGAAGTAAAAGGCATTTACAAGCAGTTATCAATGAAAGAGAAATCATCTAATCTTCATGCCCTATATTTCTCAAGATGGTTTCAGAGCTAATGTAACAAATCAAGGAAAGGGCATCTCATCAAGGGACACATAAGAACTCAAGGATAAAATCTCGAAGGACATCAAAGCAAATACAAGATCTACAAAGAAGGGTCAAAACCCTAGATCAAAGAATAAGTATACACCAAAAGAAGTCTTGGGATCCTTAAAAGACCACAAATACCCTACTGAAGTTGAAGAGACCTACAAATCAAAGTATCTTGAAGACTGTTCATCCAATAGAAGCAATATCAAGGATGCTATAAGGAAATCTCCCTCTCGTTGAAGCAAGGTCATTACCATTGAAGAAGATCATCTAAGAAGCATCAAAACATCATCAAGAAGTCATTATTGATCATCATCAACAAGGATATCACCTTCAAAGGATATAAAGTGATCTCCCTCTTTATGGAGTCAAGGATCACTCTTGAAGAGAACTATCTTCATCAAGGAGAAGTTCTCTATTATCTATATCATCATCAAATTAAAGGAGGAAGCAAGTGGAAGAAGCATCTTCACAAGTAAGTATATTTATGTCTACATCTGAATCTATCAAAATGAATTTTTGCAAGGAAAACAACAAATTGGTTGGGGCTTCAAACTTTCTTGCATGGAAGAAGAGGATGGATTTGAATCTCATTGAAAATGAGATCACGGAACATGTCAAAGTCTCAGTCACCATACCTCCAAACGCATATGCTCAATCACTTTCAAGGTTTATGAAAGGGGAAGTAAGGGCTCAGAGGATTCTCATAGAATCCATTAAGGATCCCCTCATCCCATATGTATCTAAATTCTAAACTTCAAAAGAAATATATGACAAACTGGTAGAGTTGTTTTTCCGTAAGCACTGCAGGATAATTTATCTCATTAAGGCAATAAATCTACAAGCTAAAGATATCAAAAGAAGAAATAATAGCCTCATACTTTATGAGGATATCTGAAAGAAGGGATCAACTTCAAGATCTGGGAGAAATAATGTACAAGGAGATGACCATTGTAGTACTAAATGCACTACTAGAGGAGTGGGGTAACTTTACTTCAAGCATTTATGGGAAGAAAGAAGTTATTCCATGATCTATGGTAACTATGAAAGATTGAAGAAACAAGGTTGAAGGCAAAAACTGATGTAGGATCAAATAAGCAAACTCAAGCATATGCTTCTATGGCAAAAATAAAAGGTAAGTTTTGGAAGTTTGGTCCTCATAAAAGAAAGAAGAACATGGCAAAGGTTCAATGCTATGGATGTGAATAATATGGGCATTACAAGAGAGATTGTCCTAAGGTCAAGAAGGACAATAAAAAAAGAGGTAGAGAAGAAGCTCATATTACTGAAGAAGTGGAGGAAGTTGAGAGAAAGAAATCAAAGAAAGAGGAAGTAAAAGATATCTACTATGATTAAGATAGTCTTCCTCGCCTAGTTATTTTTAAGTTTATGCCTTCATGTTTTCTGTTGCAGGATATGACTATAACAAGTCCTTAAGAAAGAATGCATCATGGCATAATAGAAGAATTAAAAGCAAGAGCTCATAGAAAAGCATGAAAGATAGCTAAAATAGAAGTCTATGATAGTCACCCATGCAAGGATCTAGCTCTTGGTAATCTCATTAGAAGCATAAGTGGTACTTATGGGAAAAATAAATACATCTAGCATCGAGCTCATCTTACATCATTCGAAAGGAGCATTTGGAGGATGAAGATGATCAAGATCCTCTGTTGGAATATTCATTGGAAGGTTCACCTACTAGAAGAAGCGAGTGTCTCATCGGGAATTCCAACATGTATGGGATTTATGGAATGATGGTATGATGTCGAAAGAAGTGAAGCAAATCAAGGAATTGAAGTTCTTTCAATCAAGGAAGTTGTTGAAGGATGTCTAGATGACCTAAAAGGATAATGAGGTCTATAAGCTAGTATTTGATAAAATAGAGTCATGTCATATGGTTGTAGGTAACATGGATAAATGCTCTATCTCAAGAGCATGATCAAAATATAGGATATTCTCTTTTTAAAAATACGCGGGAAGGCATGAGTCACACATTGACTAGATGAAATCAACATAATATGTCCTCATATGAAATATGAGGTGGTTGACTAAAATTGGAGGAACTCTAATTGAAAGTTCCTAGAAAATAAATGTGTGAAGAAAGAAAGGAAGAGATCATTAAATATGCAACTATGGAAGAGGCAATCAACATCCAAGCACTGAAATATTTGACTCTAATATCTCCATGAAAGATATGAAGACCTTGATGAAGTCTGAAAAAGAAAGAGACCCTTGACAACATATATCTTTTGGAGATGTGTCAATATGTATACAATATGTTGATGCTCACAGGAAGATGTCATGATGAAAATCCATCACAAAGGTAATTTTGAGTTAATGTTCATTTCTTATTTTTGAATAATATCTAGATGGGATTATGCAGGGCTGCAAGGGAAGAGTTGTGGATGTCTTTCGCGACTAATGCCAATGTAGTGGGATGAAAGATCCTTAAGGAAACATGGCATGAAGGAAGACCAAATATGGACTAATGGATCACTTTCCAATGAAAGGAATAATGACATGAATGACTCATGGATGAAAGTGATGGATGATTTGTGCCCTATGAAGAAGTCCCGAAAGATGTAGACTCTATTACAAAGAAGAAATTCATGACATCAAAGGAAGGAGTTCTACAAGCAACTAGATGTCCCATGATCTCAACCTAAAGAGTTGTTGGAAGCAAGTCCCTGATCAAAAAGGAGCTTGGATAAGTCCGTGATTAAGGGGGAGCTTGGGTACATTCGTTTTATGGAATGGGTTGGTCATCCCTGGTTAAGAGGGAGTGAAAGATATGGTTCTCTACTTCATGTGTGATGCACTAGACCAAGACTAACAATTATAAGTCTCAATGAAGGTAATGAGGAGAGATAGACACATCATTATTGTCTTCACTTGGGAAGAAAAGATGGAGGATTGGGTAAACATATGACATATGATAGTCTTTGAGGATGAGTTAGGGCATCCAAGGTAATAGTAGCCGTAGAGGTGATCCAGACTACAAATTACAGAGATAACCATATACACAAAGATGCAGCGGAAATAATACTTCATTTCATTAATGGAAAATATTGAAATATGCATACAACCAGAAATGGAAATAAACCAGCTAGGGCGATGGCAGCTTATCTCTGAGAAGAGATGTGTGGCTACATGCCTCTAAATTGTCTTACAATGAGGCTCGAAGGCCTATTTATTGTTGATAAACAATGGAAAACCCTTCACATTCCAAAACCTGACCCTAGAAGATGAAACGCCAAATTGTGGGCCTTGTTTTTGGGTAAGTTCGTACATCAACTTCCCGGGGTCGCAGATTGGTCGTATTATTTCCGTTTGATGCGCATGATAGCCCGTTGGAAAGATCTCTCCGAGGACTACGATAGAAAAGACGATTTTTAAACGGAAAATTATTGGCGGTAGATTTCCCAAAAAACGTCGTTTAGGGCCTCAAAACGGCTCCGAAAGTTTAGGACCCGAAAAACTGCTAAAAATAGTAAACTGTGCTATAATTAAGGAAACTGAAAAAACTGAAAGTAGCACTAGAGGGGATCCAAGTGGAATTAGTGGGTGGCCACCAATATCCACCTGGATCATTCCTCCCCCCTTAGGAAGCGATGGTCCCCATTGCGTTGAGTTCCTCCATGAGATGAGGGAACTTCTGCTGCAATTGGTCCCTGGTGAGCCACTTGCCCTAGTGAAGGAGTTGTCCTGCTTTCACAACTCGATACAGTTGGATATTCTGCTGGCGAGTGTGCTTGATCTGTGTGTCCATGATCCGATCAGTTGCAGCTTGTTCCATGCAAGCTGGATTTAACTCTGTGGGTGTGAGTTGTTCTGCAATGTCGGACGTGTCTAGTAATGGCGGAAAGTATGGCCGACGGCGGTCGACATTGAACACCAAGTGCAGGCCAAGGAATGGGGGAATACTGAGCTCAAATGCATTATCTCCCACAGCCTTGGTAATGGTATAAGGGCCATATCGGAGTGGTCTGAGTTTCTGA
>APFE030439177.1:0-18395 GCA_000404065.3 Pinus taeda
GGACCAACCTGGATCTTCCGCTTGACTCCTTGCTCGATTTCTCTCTCCTTCGATAGAGCTTGTAACCCTTCTCCTACTTGTCCCACTTAGAGAATACCTATAGAAGCAAGGTAACAAAAAACCATCAAAGCATCTCGATCTATAATATCATAAACAATGCAGGATCAGAAATACATTGAACATACAATTGCATTCACAAATAACAAGATTCACAAGTACATGATTGTATGGAGGAAAAATCAAAGAACTTTATTAAAGTAGAAGGGAGAATTACAACCCAGCTGTCTGATCCAGCATCATCCTCCTAGCATCAAAGCCCTCTTCACCTCATGAAAAGAAAGATCACCCAACAATACAATGCTTCTTCTCAAAGACAAACTAACAACACTTCTTTACAAATTACAAAATTCCCGCCTCCAGATCTCTCAGATGAGGGATCCATTTATAGATGTTTGCAGAGGTGTGATTCATCTCTCGGATTTTGATTAGTTTCATTCCACTTGTAGTTCTTGGTTCCACTTGGAGATTTCATTGATCTCTTCCTCATCCCTGGGCGAATTCAGAGAGGTCAATGTCATAAGAGAATTTTCTTTAAGATTCCATGAGCATCCACTTAGCAAACTGTCTCAGCCATTTGTCCATTCTCGCTCATTGCACCCTACATAAGGCCTTTTTATTATGCATCGCACCTGGCTAGTGTAACAATCAGTATGCATCGCACCTAGCTAGTGTAACAATCAGTATGCATCGCACCTTGTCATTGGGGCAGTCAGTATGGTCCAGTTTTGGCCAGTTCTGAGTGGTTTTTTAGGTGGAACTTTCGAGGAATGATGTAATCAGTTGACTATGATCCTTTAGGGTATGAAACAACACTTTTAGGGGTTAAAGAGCCCTTGTTTTATCGACATATATGATTGGCGTTGCAGTGCCCAAATATGTCTATAACAATGACACCTAGCGGACTTCCACCAACCTAATATAATGAATCAACTTGAAACCCAAGAGTAAAGGCATATTTAACATTATTTTTCCATACACGTACCTTTCCATCACTAAAGGTCACCTTGTAGCCTTTGTCTTCCATTACTGAGATGGACACTAGGTTATTTTTGAGGTCAGGTACATATAATACATCCTAGAATTTCTAGCCTTCTTGAATGGAGGCCACCAAGCACTTGTTGATAGAGTCCTGGATTATATTCTTTGTTTTGACTTCATGGTTTTCCATTTGTTCCTGGCAGCAGCGGGTGCATTTAATGGAGGCTCAACAATATCGCCTCTCACATGGTCCAACACTCCTTGATCTTCTAAGGTTAGATCGAGAGACATCTTTCATCCGTGATAGTCATACTTCTCACAGAGCTTGTCTTCGGTGGGGATGAGTGTTGAGGACCCCATAGTTCTTTTAGGATAGCCTTGCCAATCTTCTCTTCAGTGATTTCTATTGCTCTTGCTCAGGCTTTGTCTTCACCTCAGCTCTGATACCATGTTAAGTTATGGTATGTTCTGTGCTTATAGTAGTTTACTTATCTTTCTTATTATTATCCACAGATTAGAAATCACATGTACATAAAATAAAGTGCAGATAGAAAATTAAACAATTGATAGAAAATAAGCCAAGACAAGAGACAAGAGATGTGACGGCTAGCCAGGGACAAACCCCAATGTGGGGAAACCCTTTGATCAAATCTTCCTTTATCTTCAATAATTCAGTAGAGAGAAATAGTACATAAATTTGATTTATATCAGCAGCAGCAAACCCTAGATCAGCGGCATCAACATCAATCGCATCAGTGGCATCATCAGCATCACTGACATCATTGGCATCACCAACATCAGCATCATAGGCATCACTGACATCAGAATCATCGGCATCACCGACATCATCGGCATCATCAGCATCATCGGCATCACCAGCATCAGCATCATCGGCATCACCGGCATCATCTGCATCACCGGCATCATCGACATCATTGGCATCACCAGCATCATCGTCATCAGCACTAAACTAGGGCAGACAATATCTTACAAACCAACCGTCGGATCGGCTTGATTCCTTCACCAAAAAATGCAACCTTCTAAGGAGAGTTAGATCCACCTACAGTGCAGTTTAGAGAGGGAGAAAGATGGTCAATGTTGGCCAAACTTCCAATCTACAGTTGCATCCTTAAATCTGGATCCTTCCTTCCACACATGTGAGAGAAGAGTCTCTTTCTGCGCAGTAGGAGAAGAGCCTCTTTTCTGCGCAAGAGAGAGAGAGAGAGAGAGAGAGAGATTTGATGAGATGAGTGTGTCAAAATGAGGAAAATACCTCCTATATTTATACACAACTGTTGATGATTGGATAGATGTGATTGTTGGGCTTCTGAGCCTACATGAGTTACTGGTCAGCTTGATAATTGTTCCATAATCAAAATAAATTCATATCTCCATAAATACTTATCGGAATCAGATGATGTTTATATCAATCCTACACCTCTCAACGAGAGTAATGTAATAAAAATATTATCAGCCATGAATAAGATGACCCACATGGAATTTGGCCCTAGTTGCCAATTTTAACATATATCAACTTGAGATGTCTTGATGCATTGATCATCTTTGCCATAAACGTCATCCATAGAACAATTCTCAAACTCTCCCTCACTCTAAAGAAATTATTTCACCTGTTTTTCATCCCACATTGCCAATATCACAAGTTGTGAGGAATAGAGGGTCGATGCTTCACATGAATCTCAAATTTCTTGCTTGAAAAATGGGGATTTTGAAATTGCTTGCAACTGTAGCTAATGAATCAGCCATAAGATTCTAACTCCTTGGTAGAACTGAAAGTTTATATTCAAGAAACATCCTAAGAATATATAAAACCACATTTCTATATTGTTTCATTCATGGATGCTGAGCTTGATATTCACCTTTAGCTTGCTTGATCACAAGTTTTGAATCACCATACACATAACTTTTTCATGCACCTAACCTTTTCAAGATCTTTAAACCTGTGATCAACGCTTCATAGTCCGCCTCATCATTAGTACAATCAAAATCTAACTTGTATGAGCATAATATAACATTCTAAGGAATCTCACCTTGCTGATGATGTCGACTTTGAATCCAAATGCCAATACCTGCTCCATATTTCCCAAGAGCACCATCAAAGTCCATGGTCTAAAGGCCATGTTCCTCTTCCAAGGGCTGTAAATCTTGTTTATGTTTTGAGTCAATTTTTGAACTTTATCTTTAAATTTTTCTGAATTTTACATGACCTTCTCTGATGGTTGTTCTGACCCTTTCTCTGCCTTGTCAGATGGTTGTTCAGATGAACTTGGCATCTTTTATTTTTCGTGATCTGAAACTGTCCTTATACAATTGAGAATATCTGGTACATCTTTAATTCCACAAGTGAACTATCTACATCATTCATTCCACTATCATTATATAAAATAAATCACTCTAAATATGTATGTACAATGTTTACAGGATGATTATCAGGTTTCTCCTTGCTAGTTATCATGAATTTCATTTTGTTTTCTCAGTACAACTTCCTCAATTGCCCGAAAACTAGGATGGTGGTATAGGAGAAGTCTAACTACAATGTTCCTCTTAGTTTCTCTTCCTAAGATTTTAACAATAAAATCCCAAACCGTGGTGGTATGTCAGCTACCACCACATCCATTAAAACATTCTTTTCTAGGATTTGGTCCAGGGATACTACCAAATCTTTGATTAGACCAAGACAACGGACCTTACTGGAATAAAAAGAGTACAATTCATGGTACTCATGAGTTATATCTAGACCCAACCTTTCCATGATGGCTTTGGGCATTAGATTATGAGAGGCTCTGGAGTCAAGCATGGAGTTGTGAAGAATGCATTGGTGGATTATTAAACTGAGATAAAATGGAGGAACATCACTATCTCCTGACTAACCATCTATGGATGGACCAAAAATTAATTCAAGATGGTCATCTTCAATATTAACCATGTCAGACATAGGATCAACCTTGAGCATTTTAATTATATCAGACTTGTAATGGCTATTTTTGACTAGTTCAGAAAGAGGGATTGACACTTTCCACTTTGAAATTTCAGTTTCTAGATTGATAGAACTAGATTTATCTACCTCTCTTTGGACATTGTCTCTCTTATCGAACAGATCTATTGGTGTCTGATCCTTGTTTTATAGATGGCAGATTTACTTTGCTTTGGTTAGCTGCTGCCAGCTCTTTACCTTTTCTTTGATTACCTTGAGGATTTGTTTTTTGTTGGGTATCTTTTTGCTACGATGTCCTTTTCTGAATGGGAGTGATTGGGACATCTCTATTCCTCAAATAATATTGCTTATGCTGAGAACTGAGTGCATTCAAGTGTCCCCTTTGATAATCATCAGATTGAGTTTCCAATGCATAGTCATTTGCTAGTATGTAGTCTTGATAATTAGGATCCTCTGTCTTCTCGACATACTTCTCATTTTCAGTCAAGAAAATGGGATGGTAATCTTCCCTAAAGAAGTGATTTTCCTCAACAATCGGGTATGTTTCATCATCAAATTCTCCTTGAGCATAATTCTGTTGCAAGGGTGTCTGAATTGGCTACTGAGATGTCAATGATTCAGAAGATTTCTACTCTCTTTGTTTTATCTTGTACTGAGGTTGCTGCTGGTTTTTGAAGTTTGGATTTCTAACTTGTGGCTCCCGAGGTCTATATGAATTTATCATTCGATCGACCATTCTCTCCATGGTTTTGATTAGTGCATCGAGTTTAAGATTGGTGGAAGAAGAAGGTTCTTCTTTGATGGTTACTTTGTTTTCCGGTTTCTCATGTTTTAACAGAGACTTTTTAATTACAAGTTTTCTTCCACGCTTACTGCATTATTTTTCATTTCTTCCATAGTTGCAGGATCTCTTTCCCTTAGTTTATAACCCATCTACGGATCAAAAGCATCTGGGTAATGTTGAAGTGCCAAATCGGGTGGAGGTTTAAAATTATCCAGAATGTAATTGTAGATCTAATTAAACCTTAGAGTGAATTCATGAGCCGTCTCATTAGGATTCCTTTTCAATGTGTTGTATTCTACCAATATCTAAAATATATTCTTCTTTTCCTGTCACCTGGCTAAGAAAAATTGATTTAACCTCTGAGGAGTATCAATGGAGCCAGCTTCCAAACCACAGAACCATTTTTTGACATCTCCATAAAAAATTTGAGCCATTAGTATCATTTTAGCATCATCTTCATCAAGCTCCTCTAATTCAATGAAATCAGCCATCTTATCAATATGCTATTGTGATATGACTCCTGGGCATCGATCAGAAACAGAAAGTATTTGGCCATAGGTCAGAGATAAAGCTTCCAACTGACTAGGTAATACTAAGGGTGCAAACCTCGCCATGACTCTTGGGGAATGGTGAATGGGAATTGCAATGGGTTGTGTTGGTTGGGATGAAGATGGAGGTGGCGATATAGATGTTTTCAAAGGTGCAGTAGTGGGTATGGCAAAAGATAATATTTCAAGATGATATTGAATATAGGCCTTTTCAGATGTAATTTGTAATTGATCGGCTAGGCTCTGAAGTTTCTCAAAATTATCCCAAATCTCATGCTCAAGTTTTTAAGACTGAGAAGCAACAGAAGGTTGGTTAAATAAAGACTTTGAGGTGGGAAGGTATGAATCAAACTTTATGGGATAAAAAACTTCTTATGTAAGAAAAGACTCATATTTCGAAGGAAATAGGGATAGCTCAAACTTAATGTCAAAAGGAATATCCTCAATATTCAGTATTTGATCTGGAAAGGAAGTGGTCCTTTCCAATTTTGTTCTTTTAGTCTCTAGGAAAGGGACTTTAAGATTTCTTAACAATCTTTCAGGATCATCAATCGGAGAAGGAGTATTTGGGTCAGGGTTTGACCTGGTATATCTTTTCGGAGCCAATATCTTAATAGGGTCACAGACTATATAAGGTAAAAGACCTAAGATTTTGAGCTGTAAAAAGGTATCTTCAAAGGAAAGTCTTCATGATCCAGGATTTTTTCGCTTATAGATGTATAGAAAAGAATCACATGTAAAATTTCATTTTAACACAAAAATGTGCACATAAGAAAAGAAGAAGTAAACACATAAAAGGCACAAAAGAAGACACCAAGGCTTGATAATGGAGTTCGTCCAATTTGGACTACGTCTCCAGGCCTAGCTCAATAATGAAGGAGGCCTTTCTTATTAAATGACATGAAATAAAAGAGAATTACAATCATCAACTGTCCACAAGAGGCTTATACCTCCAATTTGAAAGATGGCTATGAAATGGATGCCTGATATGGAGGGGTAAGAAACACCAAAGCGTCCGTAGCAATAAAAGGGGTTGGATTCATGTAAGAACTGTCCAAATAGACAAGTATGCACTCTCGGCCTCTTGCCAAGGAAACAACGTGCTGCAACCAAAAATGCCTCTCCCCGTACTCTTTCCATCGATCATGTTCTATAATGGGTTCTTTGGATAGAACCCCATTCAAATCGGAGCTTGTCTAGTTCAATATAAAGGGTGATAGCATGGAATGATCGGCGGGCATAACTGCCTCTTAAAAATGACCTTTTATCGTTGAGGCGATAAGGCCTTCAAAATCCCAAAAAACACTAAAAATCCTGCCCAAAACGATTCACCTGGACTTCAAAAAACATAAATCGTGCTCATATTCTGTATTGGGTCTGAGCTGAGGTCACAATCGACGTATCGCTTGTCCCGAATACCTTGTAACTGGGGAATTCTGACCGCCGATCACTAATCGCCGATATCAGGGCCACTCAATCACATCGGCATTCCCGCACATATATTGTTGATTGTGTTATCGCCAATCGCAACGCCTGTTCGTTGATATACATACATACATACATACATACATACTATATATACATATATATATTATATATATTATATATATATATATATATATATTATTATATAATTATATTATATTTATTATATATAATATTATATATATTATTATATATTATATATATATACTATATATATATATAAGTCCTTCGATCTGGTTGCCTCCAATCCGATAATCTGATCTGAGTGGAGATCAGCGATCGGGGGTTCCACTGCCCTCTCTTAAGTCTGCCTCCTCAAGTCCTTCGATTGCAATTTTCCCTTTAAGGCTTAAACCCCTTTTTCAAAGGAAAATCCTCATTTTCTTAAGGATCAAAGTAGCCTTCCTTGTGTGATAAATTCATCATCCAGACTTGTATTGAAGTGTTGTTCGCGCTGTTGGAATCAGGATGAGATCTACGCTCTGATCCTGAGTTGACTTCATTCCAATCACTTTGTTTTTTGAGTTTTTACATGCCATTGTATCTGAAGATCCACCTGGATCAATCCTCCCCATTGAGGAGCTTTTGGACCACCAAAAGCTTTTCATGAGTCAATTTGGAAGTGAGGGAACTATGCCCTCACTTTCTCTTTCTCTAACCATCTGGCCTTGCTGGGGTACATTCCCTTGAATCCAACTCAAAGGTATTCTACATCTCCTCGCCATAAATTCCTGGTTCTTCTATCGAGGATGATGTCTTCAGGAAACTCATCGAGATATTCTGGTGCAAAATCATTGACTGTAGGAACTGTGCCCACCTCATTATTGTCCCTAGACAAAGGTAAACCTCGTACAAAGTCCATTGACACACTTTCCCATGGACGACTCAGAATAGGGAGTGGTGTGTAGAGCCCAAGTTTTTTGTTAGAGGGCTTTGAAACATAACACATCACACAACCGTTTACATAGCGAGTCACAATGTTTTTCATATGAGGCCAAAAACAAAATTTTTGTACATGACAAAGTTTTTTCGACACCAAAGTGTCCACGCACAAGAGAGGTGTGGGCCTTTAGAATTACATGCACTCTTTCTCCTGTGGGAATACACAATTTGCCAAGGTGATACAACAATTTTCCCTACAAGTGATAGTTTCCCACCTGTGAACCATGGGTTAGTTTTGCTTAAACCTCCTTAATGTCATCATTGTTAGCATATTTTTTAGCATAACTTTCAAAAGATAACAAAGCATTATGCAAAATAATAGAAGCAGAAATAGGAGGGTGAGATAGCATATCGGCCACTTTATTGCTAGTGCCTTTCTTATACTTTATTACTAGATGAAACTGTTGAAGAAAGCCCATCCACTTGAAATGACAAGATTGTTGCAACTTGATTTGTGATTGAAGGTACTGCAAGGGCTAATGATTTGTATGGATGATGGTCTCCTTGCCGATCAGGTAGTGTTTCCACATTTTCACACTCTACACCAAGGAATAAAGCTCCTTTTCATAAGTGGGATAGTTTATCACAGCTTGAGAAAACTTCTCAGAATGGTAACAAATTGGCTTCTTTTGCTACATCAGTAAAGGTCCCATGGCATAACCGCTAGCATCGGTTTTGATCTCAAATGGCTATTGGAGATTGGGTAAGGCTAAGACTAGCACGGTGCTAACTTTTTCCTTCAATGTTTTGAAGGACTTCTGTTGTCTTCCTCCCCATTGGAAGACCCATTTCACACTTGTCAATGTGTGCAAAGGTGCTGCAATAAGAGAGAAATTAACAATAAATCTCCTCCAATACTAGACTGCACCTAGAAAGCTACAAACCTCAGTTACACTAGTAGGTTTAGGCCAATTTACAATTACTTCAACTTTAGCGGGATCAATTTTTAACTGACCATGACCAACAATATGACCTAGGTAACCCAAAGAGGTTTTCCCGAATTCAAACTTTGACAATTTTACAAAGAGTTATTCTTTCTTCAACACATCAAGAACTTTCTTTACATGACTCACATGTTCAAACAAACTTTTGCTAAAAACTAGTATATCATCTAAATACACGAGAACAAACTCATCAATGAAAGGCTGAAATATATCATTCATAATCTGCATAAAGGTGGATAGAGTGTTGGAAAGCCCGAATGACATCACCATCCATTCTAATAGCCCCTGTTTGGTCTTGAAGGCAGTTTTCCACACATCCTGCTCCGCAATTCTGACCTGGTGATAGCCACTACGCAAATCCAACTTTGTGAAATAAACAACATTTTTTAATTAATCCAATAAATCATATATGAGTGGGAGGGGATAGAGATTTTTCATCGATATCTTGTTGAGCGCACGGTAGTCCATGCACATCCTCCAGCTACCATCTTTCTTTGGCACTAGAACGATCAGCAAACCACATGGAGAGGTGCTCGGCCTAATGCCGCCTTGGTCCAACAATTCCTGCACTTGCCTCTTGATCTCCTCCATTTCAATCGTTGACATCTTGTACATGACGATGTTTGGTAGAGGGGCTTCATGCAATAGATGGATTTTGTGTTGGATTTCCCTCTTCGGAGGTAGTCCCTTCAGCTCCTGAAACAGTTCATTATAATCAAAAATCAATTCCATTAATTCTTGTTTATGCTTCCCATCGCAACCCTAGAATGCATCAACGAATTCAGCGTCTTTCTCCCTTACAACCATAAGCATGCATGTTTTATTGGAATTTACCAATTATTTCATTTGCCCAGTGCTTATGAGGTTGGCATTAATTTTATTTTGATGAGCCCGCACTATGTATTCTACCCCATCCTTGGTGATGTGATATTTATTCTCATGGCGAAAAAGGACTGCTTTTCTGTCATACAAGTATGGGCTCCCTAATACCATGCCACAGATATCTAGTGGTATTACATCCATTTCTACTTCGTCTACCAGCTTAGACGCAATCACAAATTTGACCTTGCACTGCTAGGTTACATTTAATTTTTCTTTATCATGTATCCATCCCAGCGGGTAAGGTTTGGGTTTGGTTTTGTCTCTAAGACAAGCTTCTTTACCACGGATTCTACAATTAAGTTTGCTTGGGGCCCAGTATCAAATAGAGTTTATACTTTGGTGTGATTTACTACAACTCTGATATGAAATAATTCAATTCTTTTTCTATCATTTGAAAGGGACTCATTTACAGAACTATTGCTTTCATGATATTTAGAATCAAAATGAGGTGTAAGGTTACCTTTTTCTCCTGCGGCTATGACCAGCGCTTCATCTCCCGAATCTAATCCAGGGTCTTCTTGTGCCGCTGCCATTGTTTTATGCTTCCCTTTTCCTCCATACTTCTTTGGATGCCTTTTTGGGTGTTGCTTCCAATAGTGATAATCATCGTGGCCTTCCTTCTTGCAGTGACTACAATAAGGCCACTCTCCTTCTTTGGTTGCTGCTATTTTCTTCTCCTTACCTTTCTATTTCACTTTGGATTCGCCATTGGGAGGTTTGAATAGTGGCTTTCTGAACTGGTCCTCTCTTTCATTCTTGCCCCTGTTCTCAATATGAATTGCTTTTACACTAGCTGAATCAATAGTGGTTGGTTCAAA
Organism: Pinus taeda; assembly: GCA_000404065.3. Lineage (NCBI taxonomy): Eukaryota > Viridiplantae > Streptophyta > Pinopsida > Pinales > Pinaceae > Pinus > Pinus taeda. Next base: position 10,395 of record APFE030439177.1, read on the forward strand.
CAACAATAATGAATGTCTAATATAACTATGCAGTGAGCCAATATACTTAGTTACAACTTCAAGTGCATCAAGTGCAATACCCAAATTCAGTGCTTGCTTCCTAAACTCTTCTGTAAAAATCTGAACGTCCTACCCTTTGCCTTGCCTTAAGTATTGCCAATTCATTAAAGCTTTCTACTTGTATCCTAAGGGATAAAACTGTTTCTTTAATGCAGAAATAAAATTAGACCATGAGGAAAAGAGCTTACCCACATTTTTACTGCTCTACAATTTTCTCTCCCACCAAACGGGAGTTGTGCTACCCAGCCATAGAGAGGTCAGTTGTATTTTCGCCTCATCCTCTACGATTTGCTTAATCCTGCAGTAAACCTCAATCTTCCTCATCCAATTGTTAAGCTTTTCTACGTTACTCTCACCATTAAACACTAGAAGATCAATTTTAACATCTAATTTAGAAAAAAGGTTTCTTAGATGCATCCTTTGGATTTCTCTGATTATGGTGGTGAGAGGAAGAAGAACCTTCACTACCAGAAGGAGAAGGAGGGGGGTCTTCTACACCATTCCCATGTGCTGAACCTTGTCCTTTTGGATTCCTCTCTTCTGCTTTTTTCCAGCCTTATAACCAGCTGACTGATATTTTCTGCCATTGAATAGAAATTCTTTCTGAAATTGTGCTCCTCTTCAATATGAGCTTTGTCTTCAACCATGTTTCTTCTTCGAGGTGCGCGCCCTACATCTGGATTGAAAGGTTCTAGATTCCCTTTGCCTCTTTGAAGCCTGCCTCTTGTTAGTATACAAACATGTAATTCACATCTAAAAATCCCTTCTCTGATACCACTTGATCTAGGATGCTTTCACTTATAGATGTGTTATCACTCAGGTTGTTCCCTTTGACTCCTAAGGGAATACAACCAAGGTAACCACAAACCAAGCTTTGGACTACAGGTCCTAGCCTACCAGTAGTCAGAAAGGGCTCTCTCTTTGGGATTTAGCTTTGTTTAAGGGATTATTTTAGGCTAGATATGATGCACATGGGTTTTAATTTAGTTTGGTGGGATGGTTGATTTATTCAGGCAGAGTTGGCATGCAAAGTGTAAGAAGTTCAAACCATTGGGCATGGAGTCCATGAACGGGAACTGATGGATGTGCTTTCTTTGGTAGAAGAAGGGAATATGGAGTAGGATAGCTACACATGGCACAATGATTTATGCTGGAACAAAGATGAAATGGAGGTCAGGGGATGAGAGGCAGTTAAGAATTCTCTCATCTGGCCAAAGAGGGAAAGTGGATGAAGGCTAAATAGGAGCAATGAAGAGTTTCCTAGACAACATTCATATGTGAAGGAAATAGCGTAAACATGTTCAATTAAGTATGCATATTCATCACTAATTCAGAGGAAAGCATAGGAAAGTTACAAGAATTGAGCATAGAGGGCATGAAACCAGCTCTGAACTATTCCTTCTTCCTGCAACTTAGATTATGATATATAGATGATACAGATACATATAAGCTGATAAACAGAGGGAGGAAAGACTTATTGGACCATGAGCAAGCACGAGAATTCCATACCAATCTCTTTAGCCATTAAAAGCACAACCAGCCAGTTTAGATGCAAAAATTCCAACAATCTTTGATTACAGAAGCTCTTAACATTTACAGCGCAAGTCTCAAATGAGAGATACAACCAACTAACCCTTATTACATTGTTCAGGGTTGTATTTATAGGAAAAATATCTACAAAAATAGATCTGATAGAAGATCTGAGGAAATAACTGCAATTAACGTAACTTCTCTTACAAGTAATGTAAAAAATATCTATCTAATGTTGTGCTGGGGGCAGCTGCTTCAAAAAATGAGGCTATGTGGCGTCCTTTGGTAGCTCCGCTGTCCAATCTGCAATCATTGTGCCTTCAATCTCTTATCTGCACCTCTTAGTCGGTTCTACTACTCTTAGGTGGCTGTGATTCTTATTAAATCTTATATGACTCGGCTTTAATGGCCTTTAACTCTATTCTGATCTTCTTTAACTGGTCAATTCGCTCCTTTCTATTTCTTTCGGGCGAAAAGAATTGCTGCAAACCATACGCTGGACTGAGGCTTTCCATTTTGGCCATTTTTTCTTAGCGATGCGCGCATCAAAAACTGCCCTTGATTTTCATTATGGGCTTCCTAACCAGTGATTTCGCCTTTCACACTTTTTTTTTCGGCAGTGACATCAGCATGACGTCAGCGCTGGGACCCAGTATGGCGGATGACGTCAGCGGGGTGACGTGGCGGGGTGACGTGGCGGGGTGATGTCACAGGGTGACGTCACACAGGGGAAGGCGGTTTCCAGTTTCATGGCACACTGCTTTTGTGCACAGGTGGTTTGGGAGGAGGGGGCTCCGCCACAGTCAAGAGGGTGACGCATGGCGGGAGTGCGACGGGAAAACCTCCGATCTCCCGGACGCTAACCATCAACAGGTTCAGAGGGGAAAAGACCCACCCACCATAGATCTAGGGCGTGGGCAATCGTACTGATGGCAGAACAGAGAAGACGGCGGAAGGATAAGGGATGGGGCCCATGGTGCCTCTATTAGTTATTTAATTTCGGCAGGGGGGGAGGGGGAAACTTTAGGAAAGTGGGTTTACGGGATTATGAGCGAGCGGGTCAAAATATTTAAATGGGGGACTTTAGGATAAGGGAAAAACATGGGTCTTGTAAGGTTAGGGTTTAGGGGGAATGGTTGTTAGTGTGACCAGATGTCAGACTAACTCCAGTTAGGAGGCGGATGGGTTAGTAGGAGCCCCAGATGGACTACTGCCTCCCAAACTTAGAAGAATATGGCTATAGTGCCAAGGAAGGGTTACTTAATATTTTTGGGATTCTATATATTTTTCACATAGTAGGGGATAGGGAAATGATTTAGGGAGCTAAATAATAAAGTTAGGAGTTAATATGAATCCATGAGGTGAAGTGTAGGGGAAAAGTTAATCTTTGTGAACTAAAAATTAGTTTATAGGGGGCGAATGAACTGCGGAGAAATGAATTTTGCACAAAAATGTGACTTCTCTTGACTGAAGAAAGTCAAAGCTTGACTTGGATTTTCACCAAAATGGTGATAACTGAATTGGTTGGGTAGATCCCAAGGTCCTCAAGGGGATGTTAGTGAGTGATTTGGGAAATAAGAAGAAGGGGGAGTAAGAGATGCCTTGCTTGATTTGATCAAAATGAAAAAGTGCCTCAAAACTGTGATCTGGATAAATATAACACTTGAAAACATGAAATGGATCACATAGCTTGATTTCTGCAACCACAAAACTACTTACCCAGCCTACTTTACCTAGCATTTTTTCTTCTTTTGGTTTGGGTGCACTTGAACTAGCAAACCCAACTTTTCAACTTTTTCTTTTTTACCATCCTCCTATCTACATCTATACTTATTTCATCTAGGGGCTCAGATTAGGCTGTTGAGCACCCTTGCTTCTCTACCTATCTAAGAATCTGCCAAGATTAAGCTATTTGGATAGATAATGATTCTCCATATTCTACAACAGGAAATTGAAACCTAGGGAGACCAAGGTTAAGCTATTTGGACCTCCCTTTAACTGAAAATACTTCAAAAATGGAATAACTCATCAAAATTGGAATACATCAGAGGCACTTAGACTAGCACACTCTCATGGAAACTTCTTTGGCCTCAGTAGCAAATATGGAACATTGCAACCTACAAAGTATGGCATATTTGGTATGTAGAAATTTCGATCATGAAAGATGAATACCTGCTATGAGCAGCAGGCTAACAGTGGCTCCACTTGGGGATGGCTTTTCCTTGTGAAAATTCAAGAACAGCAGGTCAGAATGCCTTAATCTTTAGTTGTTGTTGTACTCTCAAAACTTCCCTTTGTTGGCTGCTTTATTTATGAACATGACAGTAGAATTGAAGAGCTTAGGGCCTTCACTTTGGGCTTCAACTGCAGCAAGCTTGCTATCCAAAAAGAAAACTGAAATCCTACCTACCTACTCTAATCAGCACTTACTTTGTTGTTAAGTGAAATCAAATAGCCAGTGCAGCGATTTAAGCATTATAAACATCGGTGAGCTTTGTTGTTTATGCTTGCTGGTGGTAAAAATGGAGATCTTGCCATCAGATATAACTTTGTTAACTTTTGAGAAGATCAGAAAACTGCTGACCTTCTTTGTTGAAACAAGAAACTGTACAAAAGGGTCTCGCAACATATATATGCAATTGATGGGTTGAATTGAAGAATTGTACAAAAGTTTGGGATCACTATCATGCCTTGGAAACTGGATATCATCAACATTTTGATATTGAGGCACACAGCCTGCTAATGGAGAAGAGCACTTCTTTACTTCATCATACACCCTGTCAGCACATGAATCATATAAAACATGAACTGATATTTGCAAATGATTACAAACATGCTCATATGGCCCTTGACTGATCTATGCAGGCTTCTCCTCTTCTTCTTCGAAAAACTCAGATGGTTGAAAACAAAGAGGCAGGGGATTCACTTGGATCACTTGGTCATGAACATCCACTTCCGAATCTTCCTCAATCTGATATTCGATGGCTCTTTGGGGCTGCAAAACTAGAGGCAATATATTTTGAACAATGATTTGGGCTTCCTCCAGATGATCAATATCAATGCTTGTTGATGCTTATTAACTGCATGATAGTTCTCCTTAATAAATTGAAAAGAATCAAAATGGAAAGGTAAAGTTCCTTCGCTGAAATCAAAATTTTCTGGGCTTTCCTCCTTTACTTCATAGTTGAGATAGGCACATTGATCATTGATTTTAGGTTGCTGATCCTAAACTGTGTTTTCTGCCAAAATAGGCTTTGACTCCTCTGCAAGGTTGATTTGGTCATTAGGCTCATAATCATCATCATACTCATCGTATTTTGGCAAGCAGTTGAAAGAAGAGAAGTTGTTATATTCATATAGTATATCAGGAGACTGCTCCTTCACATCTGGGTGTATGAATATGTCATCTGTTTTGTGGCAAGTTTGTTCATGAATAACATTACTTTCCTCTTGCGCAACAGAAGTGTTCTTGCGCTCTAAGCATTCAAATTTCATTGTGATCATTTCCTCTGACTTTTGTAACAAACCATGAAGTTTTTCTTCTTGCTCTGCTTTACGCCTCTCATCTCTCATCTTCAGATTTGCCTCCACATCCAAAACTATGTTTTGCATTTGTTTCAAAGTGGATGGGCGTCTTTCTCTCAAATGAAACTCAATTTCTTGATCAAATGCTCTAGGATAGTGCAATAGAGCTAGATCAGGGGGAGGCCTAATATTCAATGGCATAGAAAGATAGACTTGATTGAATCGATTAGAAAATTGCTGAACAGATTCATTAGGGAGCCTTTTTAACTGATCAAAATCATGAATGAACGAGAGGAAATTAAGTTTGATCATCCATCTATCGAGGAAGAGTTTGGAAAACTGCTGAAGATTAGAGATGCTAGCCTCAGGCAAGGCTTTAAACCAAGTCCTAACTTCGCTTTGCAAAGAAAGGGCAAACAGCCTAATACTAACATCCTGATCTTCCACTTCAAATATATTAAGATAATCTTCAAAAGCTTGGATATGCTTTTGAGCAGTAACCCCGTTCTCTCCATCAAATCGTGGGAGATACTCAGGATGATTCTTGGGCAAAGGATTGAGCACGAGAGGCAAAATGAGAGGATTATATCTGTCAAGAACCTTACGAGGCACGAGACTATGTACAGGGATTGAATGATTGGGCTTGATATTTGTTTCCTCCTTGGATGCATGATGATTTTCAACAACGTTTAAAGGCTGTTGTTCTAATGTGCAAGGAGGCTTTTCTATAACGTTTTCAAAAGGCAAATTACAAAATCAAATCTAAAATCGCTTTTAAAATACAATAGACACGACAAAATTTTATGGGAGAGAAAGAACATGACCTGATGGATAATAATCCAGGTCAAAAGCCTGATCTGCTCATATATCTCTTTTGGGTTCATTTCTCCAACGGAGTCTTTATTATGAGGATTATGTGGAGTCGTCAGGTGGATAAATCAACTTTAAAGGGTCTGATATCTATCCATCAACACAGATCTGAGCTAATATGTGAAATAGATCTGAAGAAAGGGGAAGTTTCTCCAGGAAACAAAATATTTTGAGTTTTTTGAGATTTTTGAGATTTTTTGGGATTTTTCAAGAGACTTTTTCTAGAGGCAAACTGATCAAAAATGGGGATTTACAGTAATGAACAAAACAATTCAGTTCCCCAGTGGAGTCGCCATTATGTTATCACTCAGGTTGTTCCCTTCGAATCCTAAGGGAATATGGCCGAGGTAACCACAAACCAAGCTTTGGATTGCAGGTCCTAGCCTACCAGCAGTCAGAGAGGGCTCTCTCTTTGGGATTTAGCTTTGTTTAAGGGATGATTTTAGGATAGATATGATGCACATGAGTTTTAATTTAGTTTGGTGGGATGGTTGATTTATTCAGGCAGAGTTGGCATGCAAAGTGTAAGAAGTTCAAACCATTGGGCATGGAGTCCATGAATGGGAACTGATGGATGTGCTTTCTTTGGTAGAAGATGGAAATATGGAGTAGGATAGCTACACATGGCACAATGATTTATGTTGGAACAAAGATGAAATGGAGGTCAGGGGATGAGAGGCAGTTAAGAATTACCTCATCCGGCCAAAGAGGGAAAGTGGATGAAGGCTAAATAGGAGCAATGAAGAGTTTCCTAGACAACATTCATATGTGAAGGAAATAGCTTAAACATGTTCAATTAAGTATGCATATTCATCACTAATTCAGAGGAAAACATAGGAAAGTTACAAGAATTGAGCACAGAGGGCATGAAACCAGCTCTGAACTATTCCTTCTTCCTGCAACTTAGATTATGAAATATAGATGATACAGATACGTATAAGCTGATAAACAGAGGGAGGAAAGACTTATTGGACCATGAGCAAGCACGAGAATTCCATACCAATCTCTTTAGCTATTAAAAGCACAACCAGCTAATTCAGATGCAAACAGTCCAGCAATATTTGATTACAAAAGCTCTTAACATTTATAGCGCAAGTTTCAAATGAGAGATACAACCAACCAACCCTTATTACATTGTTCAGGGCTGTATTTATAGGCAAAATATCTACAAAAATAGATCTGATAGAAGATCTGAGGAAATAACTGCAATTAACCTAACTTCTCTTACAAGTAATGTAAAAAATATCTATCTAATGCTGCGCTGGGGGCAGCTGCTTCAAAAAATGAGGCTATGTGGCATCCTTTGGTAGCTCTGTTGTCCAATCTGCAATCAATGTGCCTTCAATCTCTTATCTGCACCTCTTAGTCAGTTCTACTGCTCTTAGGTGGCTGTGATTCTTATTAAATCTGATATGACTCGGCTTTAATGGCCTTTAACTCTGTTCTAATACTCTTTAACTGGTCAATTCACTCCTTTTTGTTTCTTTCGAGAAAAATAACTGCTGCAAACCATGCACTGGACTGAGGCTTTCCATTTTGGCCATTTTTTCTTAGCGATGTGCGATTAGCACTAAGCGCTAATCGTGCATCAAAAACTGCCCCTGATTTCCATTCCGGGCTTCCTAAGTAGCGATTTTTCCTTTCGCACTTTTTTTGGTGGTGACGTCAGCATGCCGTCAATGGTGGGACCCAGTATGGCAGATGATGTCAGCGGGGTGACGTGGCGGGGTGACGTCACACAGGGGAAGGCGGTTCCCGGTTTCATGGCACACCACTTTTTTGCACAGGTGGTTTGGGAGGAGGAGGCTCCACCACAGTCGAGAGGGTGATGCGTGGCGGGAGTACGACGAGAAAACTGCCCATCTCCCGAATGCTAACCATTGACATGTTCGGAGGGGAAAAGACCTGCCCACCGTAGATCTAGGGCGCGAGCAATTGGACTGATGGTGGAAAAGAGAAGGCGACGGAAGGATAAGGGACGGGGCCTGCGGCGCCTTTATTAGTTATTTAATTTCA
>APFE030439177.1:18529-32332 GCA_000404065.3 Pinus taeda
GGGGGGGGGGGGGGGGGGGGGACTTTAGGAAAGTGGGTTTACGGGATTATGAGTGAGCGAGTCAAAATATTTAAATGGGGATTGTAGGATAAGGGCGGAACATGGGTCTTGTAAAGTTAGGGTTGAGGGGGAATGGTTGTTAGTGTGACCAGATGTCAGACTAACTCCATTTAGGAGGCAGATGGGTTAGTAGTAGCCCCAGATGGACTACTACCTCCCGGACTTAGAAGAATATGGCTATAGTGCCAAGGAAGGGTTACTTAATATTTTTGGGATTCTATATATTTTTCGCATAGTAGGGGATAGGGAAATGATTTAGGGAGCTAAATAATAAAGTTAGGAGTTAATATGAATCTGTGAGGTGAAGTGTAGGGGAAAAGTTAAGCTTTTTGAACTAAAAATTAGTTTATAGGGGGAGAATGAACTATGGAGAAATGACTTTTGCACAAAAATGTGACTTCTCTTGACTGAAGAAAGTCAAAGCTTGACTTCGCTTTTCACCAAAATGGAGTGATATCCAGACTGGTTGGGCAGATCCCAAGGTCCTCAAGGGGATGTTAGTGAGTGATTTGGGAAATAAGAAGAAGGGGGAGTTAGAGATACCTTGCTTGATCTGATCAAAATGAAAAAGTGCCTCAAAACGGTGATCTGGATAAATATAACACTTGAAAACATGAAATGGATCACATAGCTTGATTTCTACAACCATAAAACTACTTACCCAACCTACTTTACCTAGCGTTTTTTCTTCTTTTGGTTTGGGTGCACTTGAACTAGCAAACCCAGCTTTTCAACTTTTTCTTTTTTACTGACCTCCTATCTACATCTATACTTATTTCATCTAGGGGCTCAGATTAGGCTGTTGAGCACCCTTGCTTCTCTACCTATCTAAGAATATGCCAAGATTAACCTGTTTGGACAGATAATGATTCTCTATATTCTACAACAGGAAATTGAAACCTAGGGAGACCAAGATTAAGCTGTTTGGACCTCCCTTTAACTGAAAATTCTTCAAAAATGGAATACACCAGAGGCACTTAGACTAGCACACTCTCATGGACACTTCTTTGGCCTCAGTAGCAAATATGGAACATTGCAGCCTGCAAAGTATGACATATTTGGTATGTAGAAATGTCGATCATGAAAGATGAATACCTGCTATGAGCAAGAGGCTAACAAGATGTATAGAAAAGAATCACATGTACAATTGCAGCTTAACACAAAAATGTGCACATAAGAAAAGAAGAAGTAAACACATAAAAGGCACAAAAGAAGACACCAAGGCTTGATAACAGAGTTTGTCTAATTCAGACTACGTCTCTAGGCCTAGCTCAATAATGGGGAGGCCTTTCTTATTAAATGGCATGAAAGAAAAGAGAATTACAATCATCAACATTCCACAAGAGGCTTATACCTCCAATCTGAAAGAGGGTTGTGAAATGGATGCCTGATATGGAGAGGTAAGCAACACAAAAGTGTCAGTAGCAAGAAAAGGGGTTGGAGTCATGTAAGAAGTGTCCAAAAAAACAAGTATGTGCTCTCGCCCTGCTGCCAACAAAACAACGTGTTGTAACCAAAAATGCCTCTCCCTGTGTTCTTTCCATCGGTCATGTTTTATACTGGGTTCTTTGGATAGAACCCCATTCAAATCAGAGCTTTTTTGGTTCATTATAGAGGTCGGTAGTGTGGAATGATCAGCGGGCATAACTGCCTCTTAAAAATGACCTTTTATCGTTGAGGCGATAAGGCCTTCAAAATCCCCAAAAACACTAAAAATTCAACCCAAAACCATTCATTCGGACTTCAAAAAACATAAAATATGGCTCATATTCTATATCAGGTCCGAGCTGACGTTGCAATCAGCATATCGCTTGTCCCGAAGGTCTTGTAACTGGGGAATGCCGACCACCGATCACCGATTGCTATTTGGCCTTTAAGGCTTAAAACCCTTTTTCAGAGGAAAATCCTCATTTTCTTAAGGATCAAAGCAGCCTTCCTTGTGTGATAACTTCATCATACAGACTCAGATTGAAGTGTCGTTTGGACCGTTGGAATCAAGATGACGAGATCTACGCTCTTATCCTGAGTTGACTTCATTCCAATCACTTTGATTTTTGAGTTTTTCCATGCCATTGTATCTGAAGATCCACCTGGATCACTTCAATAGAGAAATGTTAAATTGGTAATGATCGATAGCTTACCAATGGAATGAATTCTGATCGAACTTGTGATCTGTAACCTTCTTCACTTTTTTAACAAGCTCTCATTTTCTTCGACTGAATCAACTAGATTAGGATGCATAATTTTGTCTTGTTTGTCTCCTCGACGCAAGCTCTACAATCTCGAAACTACAATTATGGAATCATCCTTTATGAAAATCAGTCTCGTCATCCAAATGACGAAAATCTAATGAAAAATAGTCATACATCCAAGGAAAATGAACCTTTCATTCCCTGGCAATGGCACTAGTATGTTAACAATCCTCTGTATCTCCAATGCTGATGAAGAGTCTAGCTGAGGTAACCACAGACCAATCTTTTAACTTGGTAGGTAGCCCTACCAGGCCAGGGAGGGCTCTCTCCAAAGGATAAAATCCAAGAGGGCTAGATGGATAAGGTTTCTAGGCTAGATATAGTGTAGAGGGTTGTTTGATTTGATTTTGATTGGGGTAGTCAGTGGATGAGTGGATTAGGTCAGAGAGTGAACTAGGTCAAGGCAAAAGAGAATCAGAATTCCAGACATATGATGGGGCAAGGTAGGAAAGTTACTTTAAAACTTTGTAGTATAGTGATGAAATGGTTTAGACTGATGAGATGCTATAAAGAGCATGAAAATCATGAATTCTCCTTAAACTGAAGAAACTAAACAAATTATGATGATTTCCCAAAAACAGAGCATAGAAGATGTATTCTGCTTATCACACCTTCAAAATCAAACATATTTAGAAGTGAAATGAATCATGGAAGATACAAAACATTAACAAACATGTAACTGAAGAAAAAACAATTTAAAAACACCATGCCATAGGGATCCCACCAAAATATTTGCAACTCATCCAATATATTCCGCGCCAAGGTCTGAAACACTAATACAATATCCAATGGAGTCCAACCCGTAGAGTGAAAGAAAAATTAGATGATATAAGCCTAAAACTAAACCATCCTAGCCTTAGGGGTCGAATCCATAAGAGGAGGAGTAGTTTCAACAAAACCTGAACTTATAACTAAAGTGTAGGGTGGTCAAAGTGACTCATCCCTAACTTAAGTGAACTGATTCATTACATCTCATGGAGGCCATTTACCTAATGTAATTACCCTAGGTAATAGTAAAAACATGATAATTACATTATTCATATCAATTACATCAGTAAATATTGATTTCCCATAGGTAAAAAATCAAATTTGGAGAAGAACAATGATAAACTAAGCCAACTGCCAAATGCGCAGCGCTAGTGTTAAACGCGCAGCGCGATCTTCAGACCCACTTTTGCCTACCTTCCTAATGTCCAAATTGAGCCCATGATAGCTCATTGGAAATCTTATCCTGTCTAATTTCCAAATCTTCCTTTTTTTAACATGGGTTTGATTTCCCAAAACTCCATTCTCCCAAGACTAGTCAAACACGTAGCGCCTGGTCTAAAAATGAGGTAGAAACATGCTTTTTTGGTTGTCTTTTTGCCTTTTTCACCTGCCAATTTTGCATTCAAGGGTTGGAAACATGGACTTCCTAGATGTCTTATTCCTTATAAATCCATTGGTGGCTTCCATTCCTCCAAAAAGTGCCCCAAAAAATTGCGCAGCACCTAGGGCATTGCGCATTTGACCATGCAGCTGGTATGAAATTGCCTAAAAAAACACAGAAAAGATAGTATTACAAAAAATGAACCAAGGGTCTTCAAAATTTGTCAAGGAGCTAATGTTTGGTGTGGCTAGGCATGGAGTGAAGCCTCTACAAGTATATCAATCTTCTTCTTCTCTTCTTGGTGAGTTAGGGCTTCAATATTTGCCTTAGCGGCCTTGAGCTTTACCCTTGCTATTTGGTTTCTTTGGCAATAATACTTTGTCATCCTTCTCTGAACGTTATTGTCTCTTTTGGCCCTGTCTAGGAGCTTTTGAACATGGTTGTTCACCCTCTGAAGCCAATGCTCTTGGTTCTCATTGATCATTCTAGAAAATTGTTCATTTAGGATGAGCTCATTAGATAGTTCAGCCTCTTTCTGTTTTTCTAGCTCCAATGATCTTCTTAGGCATCTAGTGCTTGGCCTTCTTCTTGGAACTTGTTCCTCCTACTAGTCACCATATTCTCCATATGCTTCATCAAGTAAAGCCTTATCCTTTTCAGCGTCCCTCTTTTCCTTGATGAGCTGAATCTCCATGACCTCATGTTTGGCCTCAAACTGCTTGTTTTCCTACTCATAATATGAGATGATGTATTTTTCCCTCTCCAAGTTGATCTGGAGCTCCCTGATGATTGCATCCTTTTCTTTGATGACAATGCTTTTTCTTTCACTATCATCATGATCACTTAGGTCAACTAAGTCAAAATCCTGCTTTGGCTCATGGAGGTCGTCCTCCTATTGCTAGATCTATGTCTCTATCATCGTTTCCTTTCCCTTCTATACCTGTTTTTCCAAAGAAGAAGGAAAGGCCCCTCCCATAATCTGCGAGGCAAACACTTTCCTATGGCCTCTCTCATAAGTCTATGTCAAAGTGCCCAAATCAACCCCTTTAGGCTTGATGACCTCAACTTGTTCAATCTACTCTTGCTCTTTGATTTCATCTCTGTTAGGTGAATGAATATTCTCATTAAATGGTGATAATGGAGGTGATGGTGAGGATAACAAATTAGATGAGGATGAATGATCTATGGGCTAATATGGAGGAATGGAGGTGGAAGGATGAGATGATGAAGGGATATTTTGAACATTCTGAGTAGATTAATCAGTGAATATGGGATCAGCTATGAAGGTACTCCATGCAATGTTGATTTCCTTGAGATGATGAAGGACTATGATTTTAATGAGGGAATGATGAAAGAGACTCTTCATTTGATTTTTATACTCCCTTTTCTGGGCAATGCAGTCCATCTTCTCAACACTCCAAAAATATAGTAGGGTATATTGAGCACTTTTATCCTAGTGAAATGCATTAAAAGCCAGATGTGATAGTAATAAAGCCTACAAAATCTACCTTCACATGAAACATATTTCATGATAATATTCATCATTGGGGCATATATGTCAATGAGGTGTGAAAAAGGAAAGTATCCCCTTCTTTCATTTCGGTACCTTGGTTTCATGTAAGACTTGTAATAATGTCTCTCCAAATCACCTTGTTTAAACCATTTCTCCCCAACATCTAGGATTCGGTGGCAACTGATATAATGGAAGTAGATAAAGTAAAAGTGATACCTACTAGAGTGACTTATTTGTCTTGGAGTTTAGATATGAAGAGCTTAGTCAACTTAGGATGGTGCTGGACTGCCTGAACTTGCTCACAGAAATCATAACAACCTAGATATTTGAAGAATGTCACAGCCATACGAGATGCCAAGAGTTCCTTGAGATCTGTTCGATCAAATATATGTATCTTTCCTCCTTTGTGTGTTTTCTTGACCTTTGTTTCTTCTCTATCTGTTTCCTTTTCTTCACTGTGTTGTTTGTATTCCTCATCTGCCATGGTGTTTGATATCAAACCCTAGGGAGGTATAAGGTAGTGGGAATGTAGTGTTTTGGGAATAGGAAATGGGGAAGGGTAAATATGAAGGAGATGGCTAAAGGGACATATGTAATGGAGGAGGATATAGGGTACTAGTATGATAGCTTTTGAGATGGGGGAAATTATTTGTAATGTAGGGGTTTTTGGAGCCTAGGTAGTTGTGACACCTAGGACTTAGGGTTTTGGGACAAGGGTTTAAAGGGTATTTTGGATCAAAGGTTTAGGGAAAGGGAATGGAGGTGTAGGGGAGTGTATAAAAGGAATTGATAGTACAAGGGTAGTTTTGTGGGAGATCTAGGGTTTAGATATAAGAGAAACACCAAATATTCAATTAAAATTTTAAAACACTTTTGGAGTGCCTTAAGGAGTAATAAACACACTATCCTTAGTTGTTACTTACTTGTTTGGAGGTCGAATGCAATTTTGTGGATCTTAGGAGGTGACTGTAGCCTTTATGGGCAAACGCACAACACCAATGTCGAGCGTGCAGTGCCTCAGGAAAGTGCACAACACCTTAAGGGAACGTGAAATTCCTTAAGGGAATGCGCAGCGCTGAGTAAATGTGTAGTGCATGAAGAGAACACACAGTGCTAGAAGAAAACGCGCAACACTTGCTCTGTTCTACTGATTTTCACCCAAAATTGTGAAAAGGGTCCCTTGGGGTTTGCTTAATTAGTGGTAGGAGGCAAATGAAGCTGAGTTTGAAGCTAAGAAGTCCTTTATAGCTGAGTGAATTTTATCTTTTAACTTTAAAACCCACTTTCTAATGTTTCATTTCATGTTTTTGACATCTTTGCTAATTTCCTTTCTGACTTTTCCCTTTGCAGGTGGATGATGTTGGACTTTTTGCAATCTTCACTCTTGAATTTTGCTTTGATGAAGTTGGCACATAGAGTTTTAGTGAACAACTTAGGAATAGAAACTTATTACATATAATGGACATAAAATTACATAAATAAATAAAACATATTATGTCTCTCTTTTTGAAATAAAATTACAATCTTGAAACAAAACTCATACTTTGGAATGAAAATTAGAGCTCGGTAAACCATAGTCACATGTTTGCAAATCCTCTTTGAATGAAAAAGGGATATTATTTCTTTCACTCTCATGTCTTTGCTAGCCTTATGCAGTGAATGGTGTTTTATTGGACTTTGGAGGAATGAAACCTAGTGACCTAATGGGACCCTGAATAAGCAAACTTCATGTAGACTTGACTGACACAAGACATGATGAAATGAGATTTTATAATGAATGTATGCTCAGTAAGACACAAGAAGGTGGGCCAAAAAATATTGTTTTTTTTATGGAGAGTGGGATTTTAACATGGGCTACCATCAGTGAGTAAATTTTTGCATGAGGACCTAAGTGGAATGATAAAAATTTCAACATGGGACACTAATATGATATAAAAGAGGAGGTTTGATCACCAATGGCAGCATGCAAATACCGACTCTAACAAACTCCCACCCTTAAAATTTTCCCTAGAACCAATGATACTTATATCTATAAGATCATCCTTATTCCTTATACTTGGCATTAAATCTACTTGGTGTTTTACATGCTCATCCAAACTAGTAGAAACATGATAAGGGGAAATATATAGCAAGAAAACCTATATATATATATATATATATATATTATATATATTATATATATATACATATATATACTTTTTTGAAGGGGAAACCTATTCTAACTATCAATATGTCAAGATCCCTCTTCCACCCCATTTAAATAATAAGTGCTAAAGAACAGTACTATATAAAATAAATAAAGGGTGAAAGAAGAGAAAGACTTGTTGCGCAGAGAGGTTAAACAAGTAACTTTGTCTAGGTACTATTTAGGTTCGATGTTATTGAAGCAATGCTTGTGCTCTGATAGTGGCTCTATGGGGGTATTTTCCAATCCTGTTGGAAGTGGAGCAATAGAAGAGATGGAAATCATACTATGAATATCTTAAACTCATGAGAATATATTACCCTTTCCTGAATTGAAACAATTATGATATGGCATAATCTTTGTGTGTGAAACCAAGGAGAGGGATGGTGGATACGACACCTATAACCGTGTTAAATTAGGAATCCAAGGTAATACAACTAATGAATCAATACTTCCTAAAGGGCTAAAAACTTTACTGAAAGTTATTCCTAGGAAGAGAAGCTGAAATTCGTCTAGTGTGTCGCCAAGTGTTGTCACTGCTACAACACCCTCCAAAATGTTTCTACATTCAAATTTTGGAGCCTACAGTCTATCTTATCAAGTGTCACCTTTGTTCACCAAGCTTTTTTTCATGTCATTTTATGTGTTAAAAGTTTCCTTGATCGTTCCTAAGTGTCATTACACCTTTTGGAACATCCATGTGGTACTTCTCAGTCTTAGTACACGTTTTTTCACAGCACAACGCTTATGGTCGCAATGGCACATACTTTGTATGTTATACTTGGAGAGTGTTTTTAAACTTGTTTTTTGATGTATATTTATTAGTGTTGGGTCCTGTCTAATTTTTACTAATGAGTTGGCATGTGTCACACCTAGTTTTACTCCTAATTTATTGTGTATTTCCAATGTTTCATCTTCCAGAATTAGACAAAATTTGGTTTCTGCAAGTCTCCCCACTAGGAAATGAAGAGTGCATAGCGCACTCCCAAGCCTTAGTGGGACCCCTACCTTATGTGATGATACTTTCATTAATTTCCATTTTTCCTAAAAATGATTCACCAAAATTTTACAATACAAAATTATTTTACCTTAACAATCATGAAAATTTTATATAGGCTAATATAAAATCATCGGAAATATAAAAATTTCTACAAAAATATCACCAAACATTTTATTGTTTGCATATTAGGGACTAGTAAGATTCGCCAAGGTTTCTAAACTTTAAGATAAACTCCCACCCTTAAAATTTTCCCTAGAACCAATGATACATGTATCTATAAGAGCATCATTATTACTTAGACTTGGCATTAAATCTACTTGGTGTTTGCATGGGGGCTTCACTAGAGGAGCAATACCATGCCACGTGGATTCATATTGGGGGATATATATTAAGTAAAAAATGACATAATATATTGAGGGATATATAGCGGGTAAAGGGTTTTTATATTGGCAAGTATAAAAAATGGAGTTCAAAGTAAATGAAAAAATATAAAGGGGTATAAAAATTGTTAATGAAAAAATGAATACCTACAATATCTATCGAAATTAGTGGTTTTTTAAATTGGTAAGGTTTATTGGGTTTGTGTTGGTAGGGGGTTAAATAATGTGATTTTTAGAGGTATTTCGCAATATGTAGTCAAATTAGGGGTATTGTTTAGTATATCATGAACGCATGTGATATGTCAGAGGTTCATTGAGTGAAGCCCCCGTGGGTGTTTTACATGCTCACCCAATCTAGTAGAGACATGATAAGGGGAAAATATATAGCAAGAAAACATATATATTATTATATATATATATATATACTTATCTCAAGGGGAAACCTCTTCTAATATCAATAAGTCAGGATCCCTCTTCCACCCCATTTAAATAATAAGTGATAAAGAACAGTACTATATAAAATAAATAAAGGGTGAAAGAAGAGAAAGAATTCCTGCACAAAGAGGCTAAACAAGTAACTTCGTCTGGGTACTGTTTAGGTTCGCTGTTAGTGAAGCAATGCTTGTGCTCCTATAGTGAGTATGTTGGGGTATTTTCCAATCTTGTTGGCAGTGGAGCAACACCAGAGATGAAAATCATACTATGACTATCTTAAACTTGTGAGAATATATTACCCTTTCCTAAATTTAAACAATCATGATATGGCATAATCTTTGTGTGTGAAACCAAGGAGAGGGATGGTGGATACTACACCTATAACCGTGTTAAATTAGGAATCCAAGGTAATACAAATAATGAATCACTACTTCCTACAGGACTAAAAACTTTACTGAAAGCTATTCCTAGGAAGATAACCTGAAATTTGTCTAGTGTGTTTCCAAGTGTTGTCACTACTACAACACCCTCCAAAAATTTTCTACATTCAAAATTTTGAGCCTACAATCTATCTTATCAAGTGTCACCTTTTTTCACCAAGTTTGTTTTCATGCCATTTTATGTGTTTGAAGTGTCATTGTTCGTTCCTAAGTGTCATCGTACCTTTTAGAACATCCATGAGGTACTTCTCACTCTTCGTACACTTTTTTTCACAAAACAACACTTATGGTCGTAATCGCACATACTTTGTATGTTATACTTGGAGAATGTTTTTAAACTAGTCTTTTGATGTATATTTATTAGTATTGGGTCTTGTCTAATTTTTACTAATGAGTTGGCATGTATTGCATCTACTTTTACTCCTAATTTATTGTGTGTTCCCCATGTTTCATCTTCCAAACTTAGACAAAATTTGGTTTCTTCAAGTCTCCCCACTAGGAAATGAAGAGTGCATAATGCACTCCCAAGCCTTAGTTGGACCCCTACCTTATGTGATGATAATTTCATTAATTTCCATTTTTCCTAAAAAAGACACACCAAAATTTTATAATACAAAATTATTTTACCTTAACAATCATGAAAATTTTATATAGAGTAATATAAAATCATTGGAAAATATAAAAATTTCTACAAAATGTCACCAAACATTTTACTGTTTGCATATGAGGGACTAGTAAATTCGCCAAGGTTTCTATACTTTAATATAAACTCCCACTCTTCAAATTTTCCCTAGAACCAATGATACCTATATCTATAAGGAGCATCCTTATTCCTCAAACTAAGTTGGCATTAAATCTACTTGGTTTTTACATGCTCATCCAATCTAGTTAGACACCATGATAAAGGGAAAATATATAACAAAAAAACACCAACACACACCAAATATATATATATATATATATAATATATATATATATATATATTATATATAATATATATATATATATATATTATATATAATATATTATATATATAATTCTTTTGAAAGGGAACCTTCTTTTACTATCAATAAGTGAGGATCCCTCTTCCACCCCATTTAAACAATAAGTGCTAAAGAACAATACTATATAAAATAAATAAAGGGTGAAACAAGAGAAAGACTTCCTGCACAGAGAGGTTAAACAAGTAACTTCGTGTGGGTACTATTTAGGTTTTCTGTTAGTGAAGCAATGCTTGTTCTCTTATAGTGACTCTGTTGGGGTATTTTCCAGTCCTATTTGCAGTGGAGCAACACTAGAGATGAAAATCATACTATGAACATCTTAAAATCATGAGAATATATTACCCTTT
Organism: Pinus taeda; assembly: GCA_000404065.3. Lineage (NCBI taxonomy): Eukaryota > Viridiplantae > Streptophyta > Pinopsida > Pinales > Pinaceae > Pinus > Pinus taeda. The sequence continues at coordinate 29,515 of APFE030439177.1, forward strand.
CGTGAATTGAAACAATTGTGATATGGCATAATCTTTGTGTGTGAAACCATGGAGAAGGATGGTGAATACTACACCTATAACCGTGTTAAATTAGGAATCCAAGGTAATACAACTAATGAATCAATACTTCCTAAAGGAATAAAAACTTTACTGAAAGCTATTCCTAGGAAGAGAAGCTAAAATTCGTCTAGTGTGTCGCCAAGTGTTGCCACTGCTACAACACCCTCCAAAATGTTTCTACATTTAAATTTTTGAGCCTAAAGTCTATCTTATCAAGTGTCACCTGTGTTCATCAAGTTTTTTTTCATTCCATTTTATGTATTCGAAGTGTCCTTGTTCCTTCCTAAGTGTCATCTCATCTTTTAGATCATACATGAGGTACTTCTTAGACTTAGTACACATTTTTTCACAAAACAACACTTATGGTCACAGTCGCACATACTTTGTATGTTATACTTGGACAGTGTTTTCAGACTAGTCTTTTGATGTATATTTCTTAGTATTGGGTCTTGTATAATTTTTACTAATGAGTTGGCATGTGTCGCACCTAGTTTTACTCCTAATTTATTGTGTGTTTCCCATGTTTCATCTTCCAGATTAGACAAAATTTGGTTTCTGCCAGTCTCCCCACAAGGAAATGAAGAGTGCATAACACACTCCCAAGCCTTAGTAGGATCCCTACCTTATGTGATGATACCTTCATTAATTTCTATTTTTCCTAAAAATGAGTCACCAAAATTTTACAATACGAAATTATTTTACCTTAACAATCATGAAAATTTTATATAGGCTAACATGAAATCATTGGAAATATAAAAATTTCTAAAAAAATATCACCAAACATTTTACCATTTGCATATTAGGGACTAGTAAGATTCGCCAAGGTTTCTAAACTTTAAGATAAACTCCCACCCTTAAAAAATTTCCCTAGAACCAATGGTACTTGTATCTATAAGAACATCCTTATTCCTTAGAATTAAGCATTAAATCTACTTGGTGTTTAACATGCTCATCCCGATCTTAGTAGAGAGGCATGATAAGGGGAAAATATATAGCACGAAAAACCATATATATATATATATATATATATATATATATATATATATAGAGAGAGAGAGAGAGAGAGAAGAGAGAGAGAGAGAGAATCTTCTCTGAAGGGAAACCTCTTCTACTATCAATAAGTCAGGATCCCTCTTCCACCCCATTTAAATAATAAGTGCTAAAGAATAGTACAATATAAAGTAAATAAAGGGTGAAAGAAGAGAAAGACTTCCTGCGCGGAGAGGTTAAACAAGTAGCTTCGTCTAGGTACTGTTTAGGTTTGTTGTTAGTGAAGCAATGCTTGTGCTCCTATAGTGACTCTGTTGGGGTATTTTCCAATCCTATTGGCAATGGGGCAACACCAGAGATGAAAATCTATTAGGCCCCTATACTACCAGCGTAACCCCTTATTCTTATTAGTACAACCACCTTATTATATTGATGTACCCATATAGTGTCCATATTGTTACAATTGTGACCCATAGAAGCCCACTATTGTTATTATTGTGCCCTTACATTATTATTGTTATGTCATCTCTGATTATATTATGACCCCTTAAACTCCTATATATAGAAAGGAGGTCTTTTCATTTGTATTGTCCAAGAATTATTCATTTATGTAATGTAAAGGAGGTTGCCCCCTCGAAGAGGCTGAATTATAAGGTGTTGATCTATCTTTTTTATCTTTTCTTGAGCTGGTTTCATAACTTTTGGTATCAGAGCTTTGGATTCTAGGGTTTCGCTGCTCCAAACAGGTCATCGTGGAATTTTCACTATAACTTTTTTTCTGCGATGTTTAAGAAGCTGAAAACTAAATCCATTTGAGAAGACATAGCAATAAATCACGGGTCCGAATTTCAGAGCTTTTTGCACTATATTTGCGGAGATATGATCTAAGGAAGTTGGTCTTTCTGCAGACTCCTGAATTACATTCCAAATAGGTGACCTGGGGAAATCATCATAACTTTTTCTCTAAGCATTGGATTGAAATTTCGTAAGAAGTTATAGAAAGAGGACGGAATGTAGTTTCTTCTATATATTTTTCAGAGCTAAAGGTCAAAACAGTGACTCATGGCACATCGTACAAGTTTTCTCTATTGAACTAGTCTATAATCAGGTCACTGTGGGAGATTTGGCATAACTCTTCCTTGGAGAATCTAATTTGGATCAGACTGGTGGCATTGGAAAGAGCACAGAGAGGGCTACTACAGATTGCAATTTCAAAACTTAGATATCTGAAATTATAGAGTTATAGTTGGTTCAAGATCGAGCTCCTAAAATCAAGAAAAAGCAAGATGAGGAATTTTGATGGCAAGGATCCAGTAAATTGGATACTTCAGATGCAACAATGTTTTGATGTACATGGTGTACCACTGTTACAAAAGGTATGTATTTCATCTTCATATTTAGGACCAGATCAATTTTATGGTATAAAGGGCTTTTTTCTCGTAAACAACTTGTTACGTGGTCAATTCTCACAGAGGAAATGATAGCACATTGAGGATACAAAGAGCAACACCTTCTTTAGAGCAACAACACAACAATTGGAAAGAGAAAAAGGGCTTTGTGACATAATGGAGAGCAAAATTATGGAAACCAGGAAGCATACCCCTCACAACTATAAAGATGGAAGTGTGGTTTCTCCTAGCCTTCCACAACCTACAAGGGTTACACCACAACAGTTGGAAGAAAAAAGAGAAAAAGGTCTTTGTTACAATTGTGATAGCAAATGCACTAAAGGTCATAAGTGTGCTGAGAAGAAATTATTTTACATAGA
>APFE030439177.1:63839-91216 GCA_000404065.3 Pinus taeda
GTTCGCCCAACCTAATATAGGGTCCAAAAAAAAAATTTTCGGGGTGCTGCCCCGAACCCCGTAGAGGGGGGCTCCGCCCCCCCTCTAACCCCCCGGTTCACTACGTGGGTTAGTCGTGGAAAGAGTATAACACAACCCAACACCCATTACCTTGAGGGTAATAAGCTGTGGAATGACCTAACGTAATGTGCTACTTGTGGCAAAAGTTGATCATTCTTTTGGACTTAAAGGTAGCATCATTGTCTGTAATAATCTTCTCTGGATAGCCAAATCTAGACAGCATATTGGTTTCTAAGAATTGCATGATGATGGAGTCATTGGCTTGCCTACAAGGGATAGCTTCTATCCATTTGGTAAAGTAGTCTGTGGCAGTCAAAATCCACTTGTGTTTTCCAGAAGAGGAAGGATGAATTTCTCCAATGAAATCTAAATCCCATTGTTGAAAAGCCCTTTCAGTTGAAATGGGTTTGAGAGGTAAAGGTAATAGCTTCCTTTTGCCTTCAAAGATCTGGCATTTATGGCAAGAAACTACAAATTTTATCACATCAACAAATAGGGAGGGCCAATAAAAACCAGCTCTTAGAATTTTATCAGCTGTAGATTTCCAATATAAGTGTCCTCCATAGTTCCCTGCATGAAATTCCTTGAGTATTTTGTCAGTTTCATCCTAAATTAGGCAATTGAGCAAAATACCTTCATGATTTTTCCAAAATAAAACATTGCCTATAATACAAAACTTTGAAGCTTTCATTTTTAAGAATCTCTTTTTAGTCTAGAATAACCCTCGAGGAGCTTGCAGGTTTAACAATACAAAACATATGTCAGTATACCAAGGTGATTGTAAAAAGGCTTGATTGATCTGTGGAGTCGCCATCTCCTATTCGTTATCCAGTTCATTGATGTCAAGGGCTTGAAAGTTGGTTTTAGTCATTAATTTAGCTAACCCTTGTCCCTTTATGAGTTTTGTTGGCTTGATTTCAATTTCATACTCTAAAATGTTGGCTATCCATTTGCCCCTTTCACCTTCAATAACTTCTTGAGTTAGAATATCTTTGACCACCGCATTTGGAACATAGGCAATCACATGAGGATACAAGATATAAACTCTGAAATCCTTGATGGCCTTTACAAGAGCATAGGCTTGCTTTTCCATGATTTGGTATTTGAGTGGAGCATCTCTAAGTGATTTGCTGAAGAAAGCAATGGGCTTCTCACATCCTAGGTCATCTTTTTGTAATAGGACAGTAGCAATAGTATGGTCAGATGCAAAGGAAAAGATTATGAAATCTCTATCAAACTTGGGGCTTGTGATAACAGGTGTTCTTGTCAAAGCTATCTTGATCTCCTCAAAGGCTTGTTTAACTTCTATTGTCCATTTGACTTTGGAATCTTTCTTCAGCATATTATTCAATAGTCTAATTATCTCGGCCAAATTGGGAATGAATCTTCTCAGGAAATTGATCTTCCATAGAAAGGCTTGCAATTCCTTGATGTTCTTGGGTGAGGGACTTGGAGAATAGCTTGTATTCTATCCGGATCAATTCTTATTCCATATTTAGAAATTATGTGACCTAGGAGTTTGCCTTCTTCCAGGCCAAAACAATGATTTCTTAGGGTTCAATGATATGCCATACTTTTTGCAAATTAGGAACACTTGCCTCAAATGATCTAGGTGTTCTTGGTCTGATTTTGAAAAAGCAGTGAGATCATCAAGGTATATGACTAAAAAATCATGGATCTCTTTAGAAAAGGCTATGTCCATTGCTCTCTAAAATGTGGCCCCTACATTTTTGAGTCCAAAAGGCATCTTCACATATTTAAAGGTTCCCCAGGGTGTTGTAAAGGCAGTTTTATCTTGGTCATCTGGGTGAACTAAGATCTGATTGAATCCTGAGAATCCACCTAACAATGAGATCCTTGAAGCACCCACTACCCTTTGTAAAATCTGATCCATCTTGGGTAAGGGGTAGTGGTCTTTGAGAGAGACTTTATTCAAATTTCTTAGGTCAACACAGAGCCTTATCTCTCGAGTTTTCTTCCTAGTGGGTACTACATTTGAAATCCATTCAGAAAACATAATAGGTGCAATTATTCCAGCTCGATACATTCTTTTGACTTCCTTTTCAATAAGGGGAAGGATGACTGGATTAATCCTTCACAAATTTTATTTAAAAGGTTTTTTATTTTCTTTCAAGGGTATTGTATGTTGGATAATAGAAGTTTCATAGGATTTGAGGTCCTCATAGCTCCATGCAAAGACATCTTGGAACTCTGTAAACAACTTAATGTATTTGAGTTTTTGGTCAGGGGGCAATGTTTTTGAGAGTTTTACCATTTTGGGATTTTCTGTGGTTCCAATGTTGCAGTCCTCAATTTCTGCATTTAATGGTCGCATTTTTGGCTTTCTTGGAATATCATTTGAATCAAATATATCCTCAAAAGGAGTCAGGCCTGTGGGCAGGACATTATCCTTCAGTTCAATTACTTCGGATTCTCCCTCATTTATTTCATCAAAATCCATTTGTTTTAGCTCTTGCAGATTTTTGTCATTAAAAGTTGTTGGATGCAAAATTAAATATGCTGATTCAACTGATATATTTTGCTCCATTTTTTCAATTTTTTGTTGATCATCAATTGTGCTTGTGTCTATGTTTGTACTTGAGAATTCTTCTTTTAAAGTGAGGAAATTATTGATTTGGGTATCATTTTCAAACACTTGCCAATTTTTCATATTATTTGGGACAGCAGGTCTATGTTTGATCTCAGTAGTGAAGTGATGATTGGGCTCAAATGGCAGCTTGAAAGTGCTGGCAAAGGTTGCCAAACTATGTGCATGTAGGTTGTGTTTTCTTGGAATTTTGGTGAGCTGTGATTCCAAGAAGGTGTTCAGTATTTCCATGGCTGCACCCCTATAAGCTCTTAGCCTAGGATCATTTGTAACAAACATTCCCTTCATCTGTTGTATTATCAAATCTAAGTCCCCTAGAATTGAAATCTTGCTCACCCCTAGACTTCTAATCAGTTTAAGTCCCAGCAAAAGGGCTTCATATTCGGCCATATTGTTTGTGCATTTGAAATTTAGCCTATATGCATGAACTTGAGCATGGTCATTTTGCATGTTGTGTATCCAAATCCCTGCCCCTACTCCCAATTTGTTCACTGACCCATCAAATTCTAAGTACCATAAGATTTCTTGATTACCACCAGTCTCAGGAGTTTTGGGAACTTGCTTAGTGGGCAGTAGATTTGAATTTTGTAGCTGATATGATATGTCTTGTTCACTTGTTACATCAATCACATCAACAATTTTTTGGTCCTGGGCACTAGATTGTTCATTTATGCTAGTTGTCTGTGTTGTTTCAAGGAGTTTAGTTTCAATTTTGGGACACATCTCAGCATTGTATATGATGGATGAATCCATATCAGAATGTATAGAATAGATGGGGAAGTTTTGGGGTTTCTCCTGACTGCTAACCACATATTTCATCAATGTTTCCCAGTACAATCTCTTTGGGTGGCCAAAGACTGAAATGGTGGCATATGACATATCTAGTTGCAAAGATCCTTGGAGTTTTGCACCCCAAGATCTGGATAAGAGCATGTCATATTTAGGTGGGATATCAACCACCACCACATCCATCAAGATTGTTTTGGCTGGATATTGCACTAAAGATACACAAAGGTCTTTGATTAGGCCTATACACGTGACCTGGCTGGAATCAAATGAGAACAAGTCCTTATATGGCCTTGTGATGTCTAGGTCTAGTTTTTTCATCACAGATTTATGCATCAGGTTATGGGAAGCTCCTAAGTCAAACATTGCATTATGTAGTACTTTGTCATGAATGATCAAGCTCACATAGAATGGAGGAAATCCTCCATGTACTACCTTACCATTAACTTCAGGACCAAAAAACAGCTCTAGTTGGTCATCTAGGACATTGACTACATCCCTAGTCTCTGATATTTGAAGTGACCTATTAATATGTTCCCTGTAAACGTCATGTTTGGCCAATTATGATAGTGGCATGGCTATTTTTATCTTACCTATTTATGTTTCTAGGTTGAAAGGTTTTTCCCCTTGAATTCTTGTATTGTGGACAACAGACTTTTCATTTTCTGTTGTGTTTTCCATGTTCTTTTCTTTATCAAGACTATTGTAAGGAACCGCATCTGCTTTGGAATTTACTAGAACAGATCTATTTGAACATTGTTTTGGAAAGGAGGAAAAAGATGGCTGATTTTTTGATGACTGCAGGTCTGAAATGTCCTCTATGATGGGCTCTTTTGGGTTGAGGTTTGTCTCAGCAGGGAGTTTTGTGAGGGGATAAGTATCCTTAGCTCTCTTGGCTTGTTTGGTATCTTTCAATTTGATAGGTTCAAGTACATTTATTGTTCTACTTCTCAATTTGTATTTCTTATGAACCTCATAGAATGCTACATCATAGCCCTCTTTGAAATCAAATGATTCTCCATACTTGGTTTGAAATTGATTTAAATTATGAACCTCTTGATCATCCTGCGTCAGGAAAATTTGTTTCTCACCGTTTAATCCCATTAGATTAATTTGTGTGTCATCTGTAGGCTCACTAGAGGTTGAGGCTTCAGCATAATTCTCTTGAAATGGGGGTCTGATGTTCTGATTAGGGCCAGTCCTTCCAGCATTAGGTTTTTGATTCTTTCTAAAGTTTTGGCTTCTTGTTGTGTTACTTGGTTGTCCTTCCCAAGATGATTTCATTTCAATAGTTTCCACTCTATCTCCTAGTATGTCCATACCTTTAATGATTGCATCTAGCTTTTGCTAAAATGCAGAAGGCTCTTCTTTGAAAGTTGTCCTTCTTTCAGTTCTAGCCCGATTTCGTTTAGCAATCAAGTTTGCCTCTACACTAACAGCTATATTCTGCATGTCTGCTAAGCTTAATGGGGCTCTTTCCCTCAGCTGATATGACATGTCCGAATCAAATCCATCAGGGAATTTGATCAAGGCAAGGTCAAGAGGAGGTCTAAGGTTCTGAGGAATGGCACTATAGACATTATTGAACCTGGCACAATAGTCTTGAACGGTTTCTTGTGGGCCCCTTTTCAAGTTGTCATATTCAGTTAAAATGTGTAAAGGGTCTTTCTTCTTTTCCCATCGGTTTAAGAAGGATTGATAAAGGGCCTTTGTATTTGCTATAGAATTTGAAGCAAGTGCTCTAAACCAGGTCCTCACATCACCAGTTAGACTTTGGACAAAGTTTCATTCTCACATCATCATCATCAATTTCATAGTTCTCAAAATAATCTTGCATTTTCTTGGTGTGTTGTTGAGCTATATAGGATCTAGTACCATCAAAGTAGGTGACTTTTCTTTGGTAGTCTTGAGGCATAGCCCCTAGATTGGCAGGCAACTACAGAGGAGCATAACGGTTGGCCATAATTACAGGGATAAATGGGACAGCAGGAAGGAATAAGATGGCTGGAACAAGGGGGATAGGAGTGGAAATATGAGTGGTGGATGGGGGAGTGGAAAGAATACTTTGAGGTGTGGATGAAGAGCTTGGAGAGGTTGTAGTATTGATAGAAAATACGGCTGCTCTCCCAGGGGTAAGCTCAGATTTTGTAAGGTTTTTTTGAAGTATATCAAGGTCTAAATCAGTAGATTCTAAACTTTCTTGTCTCCTAAGGGTTTTAGGGATCAAGTCAGGATTTTCAAAAATAGTTGGAGGATTAGGATCTGGATTTGATCTAGTGTAACGAGTTTTCTTTTTTGGAGCTATCTTCTAAATCTGTTCTTGGTAATTTATGGGAGTATTTGAAGATTACTAATTTCTGCGATATTTTGAAGGAAGCTTTATGAAATGCAGGAGGTTTTGGGCTTACCTTAGAAGATATACAGTAGTAACAAACATTCATTCAAGTTCCCCAGTGGAGTCGTCAATAATTTTATCACTTAGGTTGTTCCCTGGCTCCAGAAGGGAATACGGCCGAGGTAACCAATGACCAATCTTTTAGCTGCAAATCCTAGCCAATCTGCAACTAGGGAGGGCTCCCTCTTTGTGATTTAGATTTGTTTGATTAAATGTTAGGCTTTTTATGAAGCAAAAGTTTTGTTTGGTGTTTGGAAGATGACATTCAGTAGAACAAGGCAGTAACTTGAGAGAAGTTCAGACCATTGGGTTGATGGAGTCCAATGGAAATAAACCTCTGGGTATGGTTTCTTTGGCAATAGGAAAATTGCAGAGCAAGATAATTAAACACAGAACAACACTCAAGCTGAAATAGGATGAAATGAAGTCAAGGAATGAAAGGCAATCAATAATCTTTCATTATGTTAACAGAGGGAAATTGTGTAAACATTATTAGGAAGAAATTAAGAATTCCTTGACGATATTTAGAGTGGAAGAGCCAGTGAGACAAGAGCAGTCAAGAATTCTTGCCTATGCTAGTCCTGTGGAAAACATAAAAAATTACAGGAATCGAACACAGAGTACAACAAAGTAAATTCTGGGTTATCCTTTTTTCATGTAACTTAGAACATGATATTCATATGATAAATAAAACACAAATGCAGTAACACAAGAGTAAAGAAAACTTATTGATCCATGTATTAACACAAGAATTCTGCAAAATATCCTTCTGCCATCGATTTCACAACCAGCAAATTCACCAACACAGCATTCCAACAATTTTATTCCAGAAGAGTTCTCAAAATTTACAGAGTAGGTCCAGAATGATATTCATCAGCCAACAATAATACATATCTTCACAAAGTATTTATAAGAAGTTTACAAAATATCTTGTAGGAAAATATCAAGTAATAAATTATCCATCTACTTTGGCAGGGGCAATAACTGATGTGGAAAACTGCACAGCAATGAATGAGGAAATAACTATGCTGTACTGGCTTCTTTAGGTGTCCTGTTATTGTTGACATTTTGGCTCTGATAGTCGGTCAATGGCTGCTTCCCTGATTTGCGTTCCTGATGTGCTGTCACTTGCCACCTGTGCCCGAGTTTGTTTCACCTTTTTGGCGCGAATTCCCTCCTTGGTTGATTTGATTTTCTGATAGGAGACCCTTGTATTACCATTTACCTGTAATGCAAACAATTTACAAAAAAGGAGAATCAAACTACCTTGGTAAGACCTCCAACATGCTCTGCCACCATTGATCTGTTGGTAATTGATGCTTTTTTATTTTAATCAATGTCTCATCATCTTCAGTATACATGTAATAATTTGACTGGAATTCAAAGAGATGTGCTATGTCATGCTCAATAAAAAAAAACTTTCCAACTTATCATATAAACTTTGCCCAGAGAGAGGCATTGTCTCTTCTGAGCTGCTTGATGATGCTGTAATCTGATTGGTCACATAGGTATTTAACCTATGAGCATATTGTTCCTGTTTTAACAGCCTCCCATTGCTAGTGTCTAGGCTGGGTAAACCTTTGCTCTGTAATATTGCAAATTTCCGTCTGAAGGCATCTATCTCTGTCTGCATTTCCTGACATTTTCTTTCTATAGTTTGAACAAAATTCCTCATAGTCAGCACCTTCTTGACTCTCAAAATAGTCTTTGTCCTGTTCTGAATGTCTAGAGATGCTAATGGCTCACTGGTATGAGTATTCAAAAAATGAATAAGTTGATTGGCCTGCTCGGGCTTGTTTGCCAATAATACTCTGGCCTTTTGAATTTTGTATTGAGCTATCCCTATCAATTCCATCTGGTCAAAAATAGTTTGTATTGTTGTCCATTGATTAGCAATAGATTGGCCAATCTTATCCCACAAAATGGTCTTGATTTTTGTTAGATTTCTATGAAGAGTGAGGTCCTTTTCCAAGGCTTTTATTTTATTCTCTAAGGCCTTCACTTCCCTTGTCTTCTCAGCTACAGTCATTTTTGACTTGTCATAACTTACCTCAATTTTGGCCAGATTTTCCTTGGTTTCCTTTAATTCTGCCATTTGGATTTCCAAAGGCTTTATTTCTTTCATCATCTCTTCCATGCTCAAGTTGGCACCTTGTATTGTTGCTGTTGTAGTTGCTGCTGAAGTCGAGGTACCTGCTGTTGATGTTGGATCAGTGGGAGGGGCTGTTATGGTGACTGCTAGAGGAGGTATTGTAAAAGTTGGAGTTGTTTGAGCTGGCTAAGAGGCCAACTCCTCCTGTTTTCCTTGTAGAGCTGCTTCCAAAGCTTTCTCTGTATCCAGCAATCTTTGATTCATCCTCATTAATAAACTGACCACATCCTCCTCTTCTTTTTGTTGTACCACCTCTGTGGTCTGAGGGTGTATTGTAGCTGGCAGCTTAAGTTGTCTTCTCAAGGCTTCTATGTCTTCCTCCTTCTTTCTTATTAAGGCTTGTGCGCCTTTGGGATCCTTGGGATCATGTCCCAATTCTATGATAATCTCTTCCAAGGATTTTATTCTATTATCCTTGGCTAATGAGGAGGCTTTTTCCAGCTCCAATTAGGCAGAAGTGTTATACAATGAGTTCTGCAGTTTATGAGCCATTAATGCTTTGTCTGCCAAGGTGGAGTATACCATTTCTCTAGCCTGTTTGTGTAACTCAATCGGGTCTATTGGGTGGATGTCTTTAGCAAGAACTTCCAGATTGGTCCTGATGTAATCAGCAGCTCACTGTGGCTACTGTATGGTGGGCCTGAAGTGACTAAGGGTCATCTTCCCTGCTTGAATATCATAGGCTACCATTAGCCTTTGCTGATTAGTGGGAGCCATTCTCAACAATTGGTTATATAGCTGAAACCTCACTGTTTCATTTCTAGCCTTGATTTCCGTGAATGCTCTCTTGATATGAGATCCTTGCTTTCTCTGTTGCTTGGTGGATATAACCTCCACACCAGGCTGTCTCTCTTACTCTTGCTTAAATGAGCTTGTCGATGTTTCCAAAAATGGAGGGATCTATTGTTCAGAAGTTCCCTCACCCCTAAAGTTGCCTGTTGTTTCCTCTGTGAATTCTTCTTTAGAGTAGGGGTTTAGCCTTTGTCTCTTCTCACCTTGCTGATCTATAGACACCCCCGGTCTGTCCCTTTTTTTGGCTCTTTCCTCATTATGAGGGGTTTGTAGCACAAGGATCTTTGTTGCCTTTGCTTGTGTTGAAGGGCCTTGTTCTTGACCCTTTTCCTGGGCTATAGATGGCTATTCTGCCATTGTATTTTGCTGCTCTGAATGATGTACTTCTTTTCCTTTTGCTGTAGGTGGAGTGGTTTCTTGAGAAGGTTGTTTTGAAGGTGTAGCAGATGATGTGCTCATTCCAATATGTTGAGGCAGTGTGAAAGGGACCTGTGCAAAATAATCCAGGTCAATTCTCTTCTCAAAGTCTTTCATTTCTTTTTCTAATCTTTCTTCTTCATTAAGATCCTCAACTAGTGTGCCCTCTAACCATTCTTTTCGATTAGCATATTGTTCAATTTGAGGGATTGGCTAGTGCACATATCCTAAAAGCTTGTTTTTGACTCTTCTAAAGCTTATGAAATGTTCAGGGTCATATGGTGCCCAATAAAAAGTTTGTTTTAGCATAAATTCATCTCTTACCATCTTGTCTGCATCATTCCAGGCTTCTTCCCTCTTACTGAAGACAAAGGGTCCCAATTGATGTCTTAACTTGAGCCGTGCCTTCTTGTTTTTGCCGTGGAAATGAGTCAAATCTGCACTACTAAATTGCCTGAAATATTCCAAGGCAAAGAGTCTCATGGGGACATATTTTGGCAGCTTGTAGGGGGATAATTCACAACCATAAATCCTGATCATTGTATGGTTTTGGTAGAAATACCAGTCGCGGATGCTGTAGCCCCTTGAAAGATGTAAAATTCTCTGCATTTCAGCAATTAGCCTGCCAGGAGGAGTCATCATCAATAGGGAAGTGGTTGGGTAAATGAACATGTCAATGAACTCACAATATGTATAAGGTGAGAGGTGAACTTCATGGAAAACTGAAGTCCAGAAAATGGCAGATCTCCTCTCTCCTTTGGAGTCTAGTTTTTTAAGAGGAACTTGGAAACTATCAGGATGATAGTATAGCAGTAGATGATATATGTAGGATCTATACTAGAACACTCTTTCTCTCTCCAAAATCATAAATTGCTCATGGATTTTATTTGCTATGAAGGTCTCATAGTCATACATGACAGCAAGGGATTGTCCTGGAGTGAAAATGGACATCAATACAAACACAGTTTCATCAACAAACTCATTGGTTTTGCACCCTAGAATGTAGGATATCATGTCTATTAGGAGTTTCCCTATCTCATTGAATGAGACTTGATGATAAGGTATAGGATGATCAGGCTAGCACTGTGGTAGCATAAACAACTGACCTAGTCTTGTTATTTTTGAGCTAGGCAGCTTTGCACCTTGATCAAGCAGGAGTTTCATGGTGAGAGGAACCAAAGGCTGAGTTGGCTCAAAGTTCAACATCTCATTTAAGGACTGAGGAGTAATATAGAACAGTACAGATCCAGATGGAGTGAGGATTGCTCTTTGTGTGGGATAATAGTTTTCATAACATAAATGAATGAAATCAAGCAGCACATTCACTGAAGGGAAGTAATAGATGGGCAAATTGGATTCCCAGATTCTCAGGACATCAATGTTGCTTCTGTGGCTATTTCTAATTTGACAAAAGGTTTGCATCTGAGACTTGAGACCTATCATATCCTTAATTTAGAAGTCCCTGTCTGCCAGAGGTAACCATTCCAAGTCCTTATGTGGTGCATTCAAGGGTGAAATGTTGAGAGCCACTGGAGCCTCCATGCTTCAACTGTTTGTGTTTTGATTGAAATGTAGGTCTATGCAACAACATAAAATATAACTATGGCTCTGAGGCTTTTGTCAGGAAATTGCAGACTGAGTTTTATCTTGTAGTCACCTCACTAGGTAACATTCATGGTAAAAAGACGAATTTTGCAAAGTGTAGTGGGGAAGCTGGATAAAACAGTGGAAATGGCGCTCCTTTTGCAGGTGTTTTGACAAATTAACTCAATACTTGGGCATTTCTTGGATTATTTTTGCAGAGGAGGGTTACAGATAGGTGGCTTGGAAAGAAATTTTGGTAAGTTCCTGTTATTATCAGCTCACTGTGTTTTTGTCTGGGGTTATAAACAGACTTTATTGGATTTGTGAGTGGAAATCAGAGAAAATGAGCTTGAATTTCAGCTCGACGGGCGAGTTGCAGAGGGAACGACAGTTGACAGGTTTACTTTCGAACCAATGGGTATAGTGGAGACTACAGTGCAGAGGTACAGAGGCAACACTGTTATTTTGGGTAGAATTCTGGTTATCCAGATGATTTTAGCATAAAAACTTGGAAAAACAGGGTTTACGAGTGAATTCCTGGTAAATACCGATTATATGGACGTCTAGTGTGAAATGGAGTTGCAGACTGAGTTGAGGAGGCTGGGTTTGCAGAGTGAATTCGCCTGGGTAGCGGACTGTAATGTTGGTGTTGAATTGGACGTAATTCACATGCACATGGTGCATAAGTCAACAAAATAGAAATGAATGAAAACAATTGATTTCACGAGTTTTTAACAAAATTTGGACTTTTTCGGGTTTTTGGCGCTTTTTGGAGATGACGTCAGCATGACATAGATTTTGTCCGATAGTGGAGTACGGAAGGCGACTTGGTCGCTGACGTGGAGGAAGACATGGCAGACACGACAGATGAACAGTAGCGCGGGTGATGACGTGGTGCTGACGGGATGGTGACGTGGGCAACAGGACAAACGGCGGTTTATGGTTTCCATCGGACTGCCTTCGGTACAGGGGCGGTTTATGTCAGAGCGGGCCCGATGCATTGAAAACGAGACAAGTGTCCCCGAGTACGACAAGAATACCATCATCCATCGGGTATTAACGACTGGACATCGAGGCACCTCTGATATTGATGAGGGCCATTGGATCTGGTGGACGCGATCCAACAGTGGACGGGAAGGTAAGGTGGCGAACGTTTATGAAAGGAGTGTGCATGTTATTTTAATGTTTTTGTAATGTTTGTAGGGGATGAAACTTTGGTTATCGAGGTATGCGGGTATTTTTTTTTTTAATTAACCAAACGTTAATTAGAAGTCAGTTTATTGCGCGGCGTATTTGTGGTTATTTGTTTGATCAAAGGTCTAACAAATCCCGGCGGAACACGTGGTGGGTTGTGATTGGCCCCAGGTTGACCAATGACTCCCAAGAAATTTTTAAAACATATCCATATTAGGCAGGGGCGGGATATGTATAATGTTTTTTGGGTTTTTTATTTTTTATATATAGTAGGGGTAGGTGAACTTTATATAGGAGTTATATAATAAAGTTAGGGCGTTAATATGAAAAATGATAGGGAAATGCTAAGTTTATAAGGAAAAACTTAGATTTTTTAGGAAATGAAAGGGACATGGGATGATTATGTTTACACAAGAAATGTGGCTTGCCTTGACCAAGTAAACACAACATTTTACTTAGAAATTCTAAAAAATGCAATGAATTAGGACCATTGAGCAAATCCCAATATCCCTAGGGGATGTTAGTGAAGGTTCTTGGGGAAATGAGAGGGGAAGTCAGTCATGCTCCACTGAACTGTAGCCATTTTTCCATGATGTTTGTGATACTCATTAAAACTGAACATCACCCTACTTCTGCAACATCAGAATTATCTGCCTACCCACCTAAAACACCTAACATTTTTTCTTCCTTTGATTGGGTGCATTTGAACTAGCAAACCCTGCTTTTCCTCTTTTCTTTTGGCTGCTCTCCTATCTAAATCTATCTTTATCTCTACCAAGGGCTGAGATTGAGCAATTGGGCCCTTTAATTCTCTATCTCATCTAGTGATCTGCCAAGCTTGAACTGTTTGAGCATACCTTATTCTCTATTCTAAAACAAGAAATTTAAACATGATCTAGCCAGGGTTAAACTGTCTGGCTATTCATCAATTGTGAGAAAGTCAGTGA
Source organism: Pinus taeda (assembly GCA_000404065.3). Taxonomy (NCBI): domain Eukaryota; kingdom Viridiplantae; phylum Streptophyta; class Pinopsida; order Pinales; family Pinaceae; genus Pinus; species Pinus taeda. Next base: position 76,775 of record APFE030439177.1, read on the forward strand.
TTGCACTTTCTGAACTTGCTATACAACATGTAGTACAGTAGTAGCATTTTAACAAGCCACTTCCCTGGTCTTTCTTTGGGATTCCTTACCTTTCTCTTTTTCTTGAATTTTTGATTTATTGATAATATGGAACCTTTATAGCATGGAAAGGATGATCATATTTGGTATTTCCACAGTCAATCATGAAAAATGACACCTATTAGTATAGGAACCTAACAGTGGCTCCACTTGGGGATGGCCTTTCCAATAGAAAAGCCAAGAACAGCAGGTCAGATGGCCTTATTCTCAATCCTTGCTATGATTTAAAGCTTCCTTTTTCTGCAAGGTAACGAGCTGAACCTTTGTGGAATGGATGTATTTCTCATAAGCTGGTCTAAACCTAACTGTAGTTCTGTCTTTGATGGTGGGTTAGAATTTTTGCCATCATCTCTATTTTTCCGAAATTCTCTCTTTATTGTTTCTGGTAAACTCAAAATATATACCAAGAGTGGTATAACTTTTTGCTTTTTCCTCAAAATTTTCTGCATCTTATTTCCTATCCTATTGTTGAAATAAACTGCTAAAATAAACACTTTTTTTTTACAAAATACATTCTTGTTCTGTTTAACAAGGAGGATCAAAATAATGCTTAAGCATTCACCCATTGACTGGCCCTTCCTAAGCTTTTGTGCCATCCAAACTCTTCAAAAAATAGGTGTTGTTTCCTTGTACAACCTGAATGACAAAAGGGCCTTTCCACAGGAAATCAAATTTTCCATGTTTTCCTTTGTCTTCCCTTCTAGAATCCCACTTCACCACTTTGTCTCCTATGAAGAAATCCTCAACTTTTGTTCTTTTGTCAAAAATCTTTTTGAGTTTATCTTGCAGAACCTGAGTTCTTTGATATACTTCCTCCCTAGTTTGTTGCAAGTGAATAGTTTGATTGATTCTCCTTTGGATGTCATTGGGTTTTTCTTGTAACTCTTGCAACAATTTGATCACAGGGATTCCAAAGGATGAGGGGAACACAACATCCATGCCATAAACCAATTCATATGGGCTGGTTCCAATAGATATTTTGGTGGTCAATCTGTCTGCCCAGAGTGCATTTACTAACTTTTTATGCCAGTTCTTTTTATTATCCTCCAAGACTTTTTTGATGATGTTGATCAGGCTTTTATTGGATGACTCAGCTAGGCCATTACCTTGAGGGTAATAAGTTGTGGAATGACCTAAGGTAATGTGCTACTTGTGGCAAAATTTGATCATTCTATGGACTTAAAGGCAGCAACATTGTCTATAATAATCTTCTCTGGACAGCCAAATCTAAACAGGATATTGGTTTCTAAGAATTGCATGATGATGGAGTCAATGGCTTGCCTACAAGGGATAGCTTCTATCCATTTGGTAAAGTAGTTTGTGGCAGTCAAAATACACTTGTGTTGTCCAGAAGAGGAAGGATGAATTTCTCCAATGAAATATAAACCTCATTGTTGAAAAGCCCTTTCAGTTGAAATGGGTTTGAGAGGTAAAGGTAACAGCTTCCTTTTGCCTTCAAAGATCTGGCATTTATGGCAAGAAACTACAAATTTTCTCACATCAGCAAATGGGGAGGGCCAATAAAAACCAGCTCTTAGAATTTTATCAGCTGTAGATTTCCAATATAAGTGTTCTCCACAATCCCCTGCATGAAATTCCTTGGGTACTTTGTCAGTTTCATTCTGAATTAGGAAATTGAGAAAAATACCTTCAAGATTTTTCCAAAAATAAAACATTGTCTATAATACAAAACTTTGAAGCTTTCATTTTTAAGAATCTCTTTTTAGTCCTGGATAAGCCTGGAGGAGCTTGCAGGTTTAACAATACAAAACATATGTCAGTATACCAAGGTGATTGTAAAAAGGCTTGATTGATCTGTGGAGTCGCCATCTCCTGTTCGTTATCCAGTTCATTGATGTCAAGGGCTTGAAAGTTGGTTTTCGTCATTAATTTAGCTAAACCTTGTCCCTTTATGAGTTTTGTTGGCTTGATTTCAATGTCATACTCTAAAATGTTGGCTATCCATTTGCCCATTTTACCTTCAATTCCTTCTTGATTTAGAATATCTTTGACCACTGCATTTGGAACATAGGAAATCACACGATAATACAAGATATAAACTCTGAAATCCTTGATGGCCTTTACAAGAGCATAGGCTTGCTTTTCCATGATTTGGTATTTGAGTGGAGCATCTCTAAGTGCTTTGCTGAAGAAAGCAATGGGCTTCTCACATCCTAGGTCATTTTTTTTTAATAGGACAGCAACAATAGTATGCTCAGATGCAAAGGAAAAGATTATGAAATCTCTATCAAACTTGGGGCTTGTGATAACAGGTGTTCTTGTCAAAGCTATCTTGATTTCCTCAAAGGCTTGTTTAACTTCTATTGTCCATTTGACTTTGGAATCTTTCTTCAGCATATTATTCAACAGTCTAATTAGCTCGGCCAAATTGGGAATGGATCTTCTCAGGAAATTGATGTTCCCTAGAAAGGCTTGTAATTCCTTGATGTTTCTTGGGTGAGGGACTTGGAGAATAGCTTGTATTCTGTCCGGATCAATTCTTATTCCATCTTTAGAAATTATGTGACCTAGGAGTTTTCCTTCTTCCAGGCCAAAACAATGATTTCTTAGGGTTCAATGATATGCCATACTTTCTACAAATTAGGAACAGTTGCCTCAAATGATCTAGGTGTTCTTGGTCTAATTTTGAAAAAGCACTGAGATCATCAAGGTATATGACTAAAAAATCATGGATCTCTTTAGCAAAGGCTATGTCCATTGCTCTCTGAAATGTGGCCCCTGCATTTTTGAGTCCAAAAGGCATCTTCACATATTTAAAGGTTCCCCAGGGTGTTGTAAAGGCAGTTTTATCTTGGTCATCTGGATGAACTAAGATCTGATTGAATCCTGAGAATCCATCTAACAATGAGATCCTTGAAGCACCCACTACCCTTTGTAAAATCTGATCCATCTTGGGTAAGGGGTAGTGGTCTTTGAAAGAGACTTTATTCAAATTTCTTAGGTCAACATAGAGCCTTATCTCTCGAGTTTTCTTCCTAGTGGGTACTAGATTTGAAATCAATTCAGAAAACCTAATAGCTACAATTAGTCCAGCTTGATACATTCTTTTGACTTCCTTTTCAATAAGGGGAAGGAGTACTGGATTAATCCTTCTCATCTTTTGTTTTAAAGGTTTTTGATTTTGTTTCAAGGGTATTGTATGTTAGTTAACAGAAGTATCATAGGATTTGAGATCCTCATAGCTCCATGCAAAGACGTCTTGGAACTATGTAAAAAACTTAATGTGTTTGAGTTTTTGGTCAGGTTGCATTTTTGGCTTTCTTGGAATGTAATTTGAATCAAATATATCCTCCAAAGGAGTCAGGCTTGTGGGCAAGACAATATCCTTCAGTTCAATTACTTCGGATTCTCCCTCAGTTATTTCATCAAAATCCATTTGTTTTAGCTCTTGCAGATTTTTGTCATTAAAAGTTGTTGTATGCAAAATTAAATTTACTAATTCAGTTGATATATTTTGCACCATTTTGTCAATTTTCTGTAGATCATCAATTGTGCTTGTGTCTATGTTTGTACTTGAGAATTCTTCTTTTAAAGTGAGGAAATTATTGATTTGGGTATCATTCTCAAACACTTGCCAATTTTTCACTTTATCTGGGACAACGGGTCTGTGTTTGATCTCAGCAGTGAAGTGGTGATTGAGCTCAAATGGAAGCTTGCAAGTGATGGTAAAGTTTTCCAAACTATGTGCATGTAGGTTGTGTTTTCTTGGAGTTTTGGTGAGCTGTGATTCCACGAAGGTGTTCAGTATTTCCATGGGAGCACCCCTATAAGCTCTTAGCCTAGGATCATTTGTAACAAACTTCCCCTTCAACTATGGTATTATCAAATCTAAGTCCCCTAGAATTGAAATCTTGCTCACCCCTAGACTTCTAATCAGTTTAAGTCCCAGCAAAAGGGCTTCATATTCGGCCATATTGTTTGTGGATTTGAAATTTAGCCTATATGCATGACCTTGAGCATGGTCATTTTGCATGTTGTGTATCCAAATCCCTGCCCCTGCTCCCAATTTGTTCACTAACCCATCAAATTCTATGTACCATAAGATTTCTTGATTACCACTAGTCTCAGGAGTTTTGGGAACTTGCCTAGTGGGCAGTAGATTTGAATTTTGTAGCTGATATGATATGTCTTATTCACTTGTTACATCAATCACATCAACAATTTTTTAGTCCTAGGCACTGGATTGTTCATTTATGCTAGTTGTCTATGCTGTTTCTAGGAGTTTGGTTTCAGTTTTGGGACACATCTCAGCATTGTATAAGCTAAGTGAATCCATATCAGAATGTATAGAATAGATGGGGAAGTTTTGGGGTTTCTCCTGACTGCTAACCACATATTTCATCAATGTTTCCCGGTACAATCTCTCTGGGTGGCCAAAGATTGAAATGGTGGCATATGACATATCTAGTTGCAAAGATCCTTGGAGTTTTGCACCCCAAGATTTGGATAAGAGCATGCCATATTTAGGTAGGATATCAGCCACCACCACATCCATCAAGATTTTTTTGGCTAGATATTGCACTAAAGATACACAAAGGTCTTTGATTAGGCCTAGACACCTAACCTGGCTGGAATCAAATGAGAACAAGTCCTTATATGGCCTTGTGATGTCTAGGTCTAGTTTTTCTATCACAGATTTAGGCATCAGGTTATGGGAAGCTCCTGAGTCAAACATTTCATTATGTAGTACTTTGTCATGAATGTTCAAGCTCACATAGAATGGAGGAACTCCTCCATCTACTATCTTACCATTGACTTCAGGACCAAAAAACAGCTCTGGTTGGTCATCTAGGACATTGATTGCATCCCTAGTCTCTGATATTTGAAGTGACCTATTAATCTGTTCCCTATAAACCTCATGTTTGGCCAATTATGACCGTGGCATGGCTATTTTTATCTTACCTATTTCTGTTTCTAGGTTGAAAGGTTTTTCCCCTTGAATTCTTGTATTGTGGACAACAGACTTTTCCTTTTCTGTTTTGTATTCCATGTTCTTTTCTTTATCAGGACTGTTGTAAGGAACTGCATCTGCTTTGGGATTTACTATAGCAAATCTATTTAAACTTTGTTTTGGAAATGAGGAAAAGGATGGCTAATTGTTTGATGACTGCAGGTCTAAAATGTCCTCTATGATGGGCTCTTTTGGGTTGAGGTCTGCCTCAGCAGGGAGTTCTATGAGGGGAGAAGTATCCTTAGCTCTCTTGGGTTGTTTGGTATCTTTCAATTTGCTAGGTTTAGGTACATTTATTGTTATACTTCTCAACTTGTATTGCTTATGAACCTCATAGGCTACTGCATCATCGCCCTCTTTGAAATCAAATGATTCTCCAGACTTGGTTTGAAATTGATATAAATTATGAGCCTCTTGATCATCCTGCATCAGGAAAATTAGTTGCTCACCATTTAAACCCATTAGATTAATTTGTGTGTCCTCTATAGGCTCACTAGAGGTTGAGGCTTAAGCATAATTCTCTTGAAATGGGGGTCTGATGTTCTGATCAGGGCCAATCCTTCCAGCATTAGGGTTTTGATTCTTTCTAAAGTTTGGGCTTCTTGTTGTGTTACTTGGTTGTCCTTCTCAGGATGATTTCCTTTCAATAGTTTCCACTCTATCTCCTAGTTTGTCCATACCTTTAATGATTGCATCTAGCTTTTGCTGAAATGCAGAAGGCTCTTCTTTGAAAGTTGTCCTTCTTTTGGTTCTAGCCTGGTTTCGTTTAGCAATCAAGTTTGCATCTACACTAATAGCTATATTTTGCATGTCTGCTAAGCTTAATGGGGCTCTTTCCCTCAGCTGATATGCCATGTCTGAATCAAATCCATCAGGGAATTTGATCAAGGCAAGGTCAGGAGGAGGTTAAGGTTCTGAGGAATGGCACTATAGACATTACTGAACTTGGCACAATAGTCTTGAACAGTTTCTTGTGGACCCCTTTTCAAGTTGTCATATTCAGTTAAAATGTGTAAAGGGTCTTTCTTCTTTTCCCATCTGCTTAAGAAGGATTGATAAAGAGCCTCTGGATTTGCTATAGAATTTGCAGCAAGTGTTGTAAACCAGGTCCTCACATCACCAGTTAGACTTTGGACAAAGATTTTCATTCTCACATCATCATCATCAATTTCATAGTTCTCAAAATAATCTTGCATTTTCTTGGTGTGTTGTTGAGCTGTATAGGAGCTAGTACCATCAAAGTAGGTGATTTTTCTTTGGTAGTCTTGAGGCATAGCCCCTGGATTGGTAGGCAATTGCAAAGGAGCATAACGGTTGGCCATAATTACAGGGATAAATGGGACAGCAGGAAGGAATAAGATGGCTGGAACAGGGGGGAAAGGAGTGGAAATATGAGCGGTTGATGGGGGAGTGGAAAGAATACTTTGAGGTGTGGATGAAGAGCTTGGAGAGGGTGTAGTATTAACAGAAAGGACTGCTGCTCTCCCAGGGGTAAGCTCAGATTTTGTAAGGTTTTGTTGAAGTATATCAAGGTCTAAATCAGCAGACTCTAGACTTTTTGTCTCCTAAGGGTTTTGGGGGTCAAGCTAGGATTTTCAAAAATAGCTGGAGGATTAGGATCTGGATTTCATCTAGTGTAACGAGCTTTCTTTTTTGGAGCCAGCTTCTAAATTTGTTCTTGGTAATTTTTGGGAGTATTTAAAGAGTACTAATTTCTGCGATATTTTGAAGTAAGATTTTTGAAATGCAGGAGGTTTTGGGCTTACCTTAGAAAATAGATAGAAGCAACAAACATTCATTCAAGTTCCCCGGTGGAGCCGCCAATAATGTTATCACTCAGGTTTTTCCCTGGCTACAAAAGGGAATACGGCCAAGGTAACCACTAACCAATCTTTTAGCTGCAGATCCTAGCCAATATGCAACCAGAGAGGGCTCTCTCTTTGTGATTTAGATTTGTTTGATTAAATGTTAGGCTAGTTATGAAGCACAAGTTTTGTTTGGTGTTTGGAATATGACATTCAGTAGAACAAGGCAGTAACTTGAGAGAAGTTCAGACCATTGGGTTGATGGATTCTAATGGAAATAAACCTCTGGGTATGGTTTCTTTGGCAATAGGAAAATTGCAGAGCAAGATAATTAAACACAGAACAACACTCAAGCTGAAATAGGATGAAATGAAGTCAAGGAATGAAAGGCAATCAAGAATCTTTCATTATGTTAACAGAGGGAAATTGTGTAAACATTATCAGGGAGAAATTAAGAATTCCTTTATGATATTTAGAGTGGAAGAACCATTGAGACAAGAGCAGTCAAGAATTCTTGCCTATGCTAGTCCTGTGGAAAACATAAAAAATTACAGGAATTAAACACAGAGTACAGTAAAGTAAATTCTGGGTTATCCTTTTTCCTGTAACTTAGAACATGATATTCATATGATAAATAAAACACAAATGCAGCAACAGAAGAGTAAAGAAAACTTATTGATCCATGTATTACCACAAGAATTCTACAATAAATCCTTCTGCCATCGATTTCGCAACCAGCAAATTCACCAACACAGCATTCCAGCAATTTTATTCCAGAAGAGTTCTCAAAATTTATAGAGCATGTCCATAATGAAATTCATCAGCCAACAATAATACATATCTTTAGAAAGTATTTATAATAATTTTACAAAATATCCCGTAGGAAAATATCAAGTAATAAACTTATCCATCTACCTTGGCAGGGGCAATAACTGATTTGGAAAACTGCACAACAATGAATGAGGAAATAACTATGTTGTACTGGTTGCTTTAAGTGTCCTGTTATTGCTGACTTTTTGGCTCTGATAGTCGGTCGATGGTTGCTTCCCTGATTTCCGTCCCTGATGTGCTGTCACTTGCCACATGTGCCCGAGTTTTTTTCACCTTTTTGGTGTGAATTCCCTTCTTGGTTGATTTGATTTTGTGATAGGAGACCCTTATATTACCATTTACCTGTAATGCAGAAAATTTACAAAAAGGAGAATCAAACTACCTTGGTAAGACCTCCAACATGCTCTACCACCATTGATTTGTTGGTAATTGATGCTTTTTTAGTTTAATCAAGTCTCATCAGCTTCAGTATACCTGTAGATATTTGGTTGGAATTCAAAGAGATGTGCTATCTTATGCTCAATAACAAACAAACTTTCCAGCTTATCATATAAACTTTGCCCATAGGGAGGCACTGTCTCTTCTGAGCTACTTGATGATGTTGTAATGTGATTGGTCACATAGGTATTTGACCTATGAGCATACTGTTCCTATTTTAATAGCCTCCCATTGCTAGTGACTAGGCTAGGTAAACCTTTGCTCTGTAATATTGCAAATTTCCGTCTGAAGGCATCTATCTCTGTCTGCATTTCCTGACATTTTCTTTCTATAGTTTGAACAAAATTCCTCATAGTCAGCACCTTCTTGACTCTTAAAATAGTCCCTATCATGTTCTGAATGTCTAGAGATGCTAATTGCTCACTGGTATGAGTATTCAAAAAATGAATCAGTTGATTGGCCTGCTCAGGCTTGTTTGCTAATAATTCTCTGGCCTTTTGAGTTTCGTATTGAGCTACCCCTATCAATTCCATCTGATAAAAAATAGTTTGTATTGTTGTCCATTGATCAATAATAGATTGGCCAATCTTATCCCACAAAATGGTCTTGATTTCTGTTAGAGTTTTGTGAAGAGTGAGGTCCTTCTCCAAGGCTTTTATTTTATTCTCTAAGGCCTTCACTTCCCTTGTCTTCTCAGCTATAGTCATTTTTTATTTCTCATAAATTACCTCAATCTTGGCCAGCTCTTCCTTGGTTTCCTTTAATTCTGCCATTTGGATTTCCAAAGCCTTTATTTCTTTCATCATCTCTTCCATGCTCAAGCTGGCATCTTGTATTGCTACTGTTGTAGTTGCTGCTGAAGTCGAGGTACCTGCTATTGATGCTGGATCAGTGGGAGGGGTTGTTATGGTGACTGCTAGAGGAGGTACTGTAAGAGTTCGAGTTGTTTGAGCTGGCTGAGAGGCCAACTCCTCCTGTTTTCCTTGTAGAGCTACTTCCAAATCTTTCTCTGTATCCAACAATCTTTGATTCATCCTCATTAATAAACTGACCACATCCTCCTCCTCTTTTTGTTGTGCCACCTCTGTGGTCTGAGGGTGTATTGTAGCTGGCAGCTTAAGTTGTCTTCTCAAGGCTGCTATGTCTTCCTCCTTCTTTCTTATTAAGGCTTGTGCGCCTTTGGGATCCTTGGGATCATCTCTCAATTCTATGATAATCTCTTCCAAGGATTTTATTCTATTATCCTTGGCTAATGAGGAGGCCTTTTCCAGCTCCAATTGGGCAGAAGTGTTATACAATGAGTTCTGCAGTTTATGAGCCATTAATTCTTTGTCTGCCAAGGTGGAGTATACCATTTCTCTAGCCTATTTGTGTAACTCAATCGAGTGTATTGGGTGGATGTCTTTAGCAAGAACTTCTAGATTGGTCCTGATGTAATTAGCAGCTGACAGTGGATGCTGTATGGTGGCCCTGAAGTGACTAAGGGTCATCTTCTTTGCTTGAATATCATAGGCTTCCATTAGCCTTTTTTGATTGGTGGGAGTCATTCTCAACAATTGGTTATATAGCTGAAACCTCATTGGTTCATTTCTAGCCTTGATCTCCATCAATTCTCTCTTGATATGAGAGCCTTGCTTGCTCTGTTGCTTGGTGGATGTAACCTCCACACCAAGTTGTCTCTCTTACTCCTGCTGAAATGAGCTAGTCAATGTTTTCAAAAATGGAGGGATCTATTGTTCAGAAGTTCCCTCACCCCTAAGGTTGCTTGTTGTTTCCTCTGTGAATTCTTCTTCAGAGAAGGGGTTTATCCTTTGTCTCTTCTGACCTTACTGATCTATAGATGCCCTTGTGGGTGTCTCTTCTGGTCTGTCCCTTTTTTTGGCTCTTTCCTCATTATGAGGGGTTTGTAGCACAGGGATCTCAACTACCTTTGCTTGTGTTGAAGGGCCTTGTTCTTGACCCTTTTCCTGGGCTATAGATGGTTGTTTTGCCATTGTATTTTGCTGCTCTTAATGATGTACTTCTTTGCCTTTTCCTACAGGTGGAGTGGTTTCTCGAGCAGGACATTTTGAAGTTGTAGCAGATGATGTGCTCATTCCAATATGTTGAGGCAGTGTGAAAGGGACCTGTGCAAAATAATCCAGGTCAATTCTCTTCTCGAAGTCTTTCATTTCTTTTTCTAATCTTTCTTCTTCAGTAAGATCCTCAACTAGTGTGCCCTCTACCCATTCTTGTTGATTAGCATATTGTTCAATTTGAGGGATTGGCTGGTGCACATATCCTGAAAGATTTTTTTTGACTCTTCTAAAGCTTATGAAATGTTCAGGGTCATATGGTGCCCAATAAAAACTTTGTTTCAGCATAAGTTCATCTCTTAGCATCTTGTCTGCATCATTCCAGGCTTCTTCCCTCTTATTGAAGACAAAGGGTCCCAATTGATGTCTTATCTTGAGTTGTTCCTTTTTGTTTTTGCTATGGAAATGAGTCAAATCTGCACTACTAAATTGCCTAAAATATTCCAAGGCACGGTCTCATGGGGACATATTTTGGCAGCTTGTAGGGAGATAATTCACAACCATAAATCCTGATCACTGTATGGTTTTGGTAGAAATACCAGTCACCAATGTTGTAGCCCCTTGAAAGATGTAAAATTCTCTGCATTTTAGCAGTTAGCCTGCCAGGAGGAGTCATCATCGATAGGGAAGTGGCTGGGTAAATGAACATGTCAATGAACTAACAATATGTATAAGGTGAGAGGTGAACTTCATGGAAAACTGAAGTCCAAAAAATGACATATCTCCTCTCTCCTTTGGAGTCTAGTTTTTTAAGAGGAACTTGGAAACTATCAGGATGATAGTACAGCAGTAGATGATATATGTAGGATGTATACTTAAACACTCTTCAAATAAAATCATGGATTTTATTTGCTATGAAGGTGGCATAGTCATACATGATAGCAGGGGGTTGTCTTGGAGTGAAAATGGACATCAATACAAACACAGTTTCATCAACAAACTCACTGGTTTTGCATCCTAGAATGTAGGATATCATGTCTATTAGGAGTTTCCCTGTCTCATTAAATGAGACTTGATGATAAGGAGGAGGATGATCAGGCTTGCACCGTGGTAGCATCAACTGACCTAGTCTTGTTATTTCTGAGCTAGGCAGCTTTGCACCTTGATCAAGCAAGAGTTTCATGGTGACAGAAACCAGAGGCTGAGTTGGCTTAAAGTTCAACATCTCATTTATGGACTGAGGAGTAATATAGAATAGTACAGATCCAAATGGAGTGAGGATTGCTCTTTGTGTGGGATCATAGTTTGCACAACATAAATGAATGAAATCAAGTAGCACATTCATTGAAGGGAGGTAATAGATGGGTATATTGGATTCCCAGATTCTCAGGACATCAGTGTTGCTTCTGTGGCTATTTCTAATTTGACAAAATGTTATGAAACTAGCTCAAGAAAATATAGAAAATATAGATCAACGCCTTAGAATTCAGCCTCTTCGAGGGGGAAACCTCCTTTACATTACATAAATGAACAATTCTTTGATGATACAAATGACAAAACCTCCTTTCTATATATAGGAGTCTAAGGAGTCACAATATAATCCAGCCGACCTAACAATAATAATATAAAGCCACAAAAATAATAATAGAGGGATTCTATGGGGCACAGAAATAACAATATGTGGGTAATAGGGCACAACAATATAAATAAGGGGTATAACTACAATAGTAATGGGGTAATCACTAGTATTATAGTGACCCAACATGCCCCTCTCCTTTAAAAAAGTGTTGTCCTCAACGCTTGAGTAGTTCTGGATACTTTTGTATAAAATTCTCATCCTCCAATGTGGAATCTTCCATAGATAAGTTCTTCCACTTGATAAGATACTCCGAAATTGATCGATTTCGTAACTGTCGCGATCTTGTTTCTGTGACTGCCTCCGGTTCCAATATAATTTTTCCTTCCTCATCAAGTTCTGGAAATATTGTTTGAACTGGGAGCTTGTCACCTATAACCTTCTTTAAACATGAAACATGGAAATCTGGGTGCAATCGAGAAGTTGCAGGAAGCTCCAATTTGTATGCCATAGTACCAATCTTTTGCAACACCTTGTACGGACCATAATACTTTGGTGATAATTTATTATCCTTCTTAGCTTGCTTGAGGGACATTTGCTTATATGGTTGTAGCCGTAGAAATACCCAATCACCTACAACAAAACTTCTTTCGCTGTGATGTTCATCTACATGTTGTTTCATTCTATTATGTGCCAACACGAGGTTATCCTTTAAGAGTTGGAGGACTTGTTGTTGATGTTTGATGTGATGTTCCACTGCATGAACCTTATAATTTTCTCTTAAATATGATGTGATGGATGGTGGTTCATACCCATAAAGTGCCATAAATGGGGTCATTTTTTTTGCTGTATGGAAGGAAGTGTTATACCACAATTCAGCCAGAGGCAACCATTTAACCAATTGTGTCTGTTTATCAAATACAAAGCAACGAAGATATCCTTCAAAACATTTGTTTATATCTCAGTTTGCCCATCAGATTGAGGATGATAAGATGAGCTATGAGCTAACTGAGTACCAAGACAAGAAAATAATTATGTCCAAAAATTTCCAGTGAAAATGGGATCTCTGTCACTTACAATAATCTTTGGGTTTCCATGTAGCTTTTGAATTGTTTCCATAAATGCAGTAGAAACTGTATTGGCTTTAAAATGGATGTGATAATGCACAAAAGTGTGCATACTTGGTAAGTTTGTCAACTACCACCATGATGACACTCTTTCCCTCAGACTTGGGTAAACCTGTGATAAAATCATTGAAACTCCTCCCAACGTTGGCTTGGAATGGATAAAGGTTGTAATAGACCCGGTGTCTTAATTGTTTCAACTTATTTTGTTGGCAAACCAAACATTCTTCCACAAACTTTTGAATATCTGATTTAAGGCCATCCCAAAAAAATTCCTTCTTAACCCTGTGGTAAGTTTTTAAAAATCCTGAGTGCCCTCCTAACGAAGAAGTGTGCAATTCCATAAGAATCTTTTGTTTTTAGCTGGGAATTCTTACAGAGGTATAAGCGATCTTTGTACCATAATGAATCATTTTTCCAGCTAAATGTATCAGACATACTGGAATCTTGTTGTAACTTTCGAATAAGTGCCCACACTTTTTCGTCATTCTTCCATTCCTCCCCTGCTTCATTTATCCAATCTGGTTGGATAATAGAAATGGCACACAACAATGCTTCCACATCCTCATCCTTTCTTGAGAGTGCATCTGCCACCACATTTTGCTTCCCTTTTTTGTAGATGATTTCGAAGTCATAACACAACATCTTTGTGACCCACTTGTGTTTTTCTTCAGAGGATAATCTTTGTTCTAAAAAGTATTTAAGGCTATCATGATCCGTTTTTACCTTGAAGTGTCTTCCCATTAGGTAGGGTCATCATTTCTTAAGTGCATGTATTATTGCCAACATTTCCTCTCATAAATAGCTTTGTGTAAAAACTTTCCCTTGATTGGACGACTTTCAAAAGAAATGGGTCTTTCATCTTGCATTAAAATAGCACCAATTCCATTTCTTGAAGCATCACATTCCACAATAAAGGTTTTTGTGAAGTCTGGTGTAGTTAAGACCAGTGCTTGGCACATTGCCTCTTTAAGATGTTCAAAAGCCTTTGTTGCTTCTGGAGTCCATGAAAATGCATCTTTCTTCAATAATGTTGTTAGAGGTGCTGCTATTCTCCCATAATTCTTAACAAACTTGCGATAATACCCTGTCAACCCAAGAAATCCTCGCAGATGCTTATGGATGTGGGAATTTTCCATTCCTTAATGGCTTTAATTTTGCTAGGGTCTACCTTAACTCCTTCATGAGATACAATATGACCCAAATATTCCACCTCTTGTTACTCCAAAGAACATTTGGATCTTTTTGATATAATTGTTTTTTCAATAGTTGTGCCCCTGTTTCAACATGTTCAACATGATCCTTCCAAGACTTGTTGTAGATTAGTATATCATAAAAAAATACTAACACAAATTTTCTAAGGAATGGTTTGAAATTGAATTCATCAAACCTTGAAATGTTGAAGGTGCATTGGTAAGGCCAAAAGGCATGACCAAAAATTCATAATGACCCTCATGAGTTTTAAATGCTGTTTTTGGAATGTCTTCAGTCTTCATTCTGATTTGATGATATCCTGAATGAAGATCCAACTTGCTGAAGTAAATTGATCCATGCAATTCATCTAGTAATTCATCAATGACAGGAATGGGAAACTTATCTTTAA
>APFE030439177.1:101431-127216 GCA_000404065.3 Pinus taeda
AAATCCGGCAGAGTCTCCGCCAGCCCAACAGCTCGTTCTATCATGATACAATAAGAGCCCAAGGCTCATATAAATAAGAAATGGGAGGAGATCCCAATGCCAAGAGACAATGACAAGTGTAGCAAGTGACAATCCCAATGTAAAACGAATTTGTACAAGTGGCTTAGAGGACTGTCCATGCAATCCTGTAGCTGGCAGTCAATAGAGCCTTGCTGGCCTATGTATTCCTTGCAAATCTGAGCTGAACTGATGTGTCAACATGAGAAATCTGTGGACTGCCTGACTGCGTAGGAATATGAACATGTGGCTGTGCGTATATCTTTGGGATTGCTGCGTATTGGCTGTTGAATATGCTGATCTAACTGCCTGTGTGACCTGTGTAAACTGCTGTTGCTGATCCCTAATTGGCTGCCACGTGTTTGCAAACTGCTGTGATATGAACATGTGGCTGGCTTCATTGCGTATGTACGTTAACTGGCCATAAACTGCTGTATGAACTTCAACGTTGATTGCCCACGTAATGCTGTGCTGACCTTCAACGTTGACTGCCCACGTAGCTGCTCTCCAAATCAGCGTATATCTTTGGGATTGCTGCGTATTATTTGATTGGGCCAGTGTACGTAAACTGCTGTGCACAACTGCGTTAAAGTTTGATTGGGCCAGCGTGTATTTGCTGAGTGGGCTGAGCTGCGTTGTTTTAATCTCCCGTACGTAGAGTATATGATTGAGGTGGGGTCCAATCCCCACCCACCTTTTAAACTTCAGATTTATATTCCATCACATTTAATCCCTAAAATTTGAATTATATCAAGGTGAACTTTTGGCCATACGTATGAACTCAACCTGGCCCAGTTTGACTTTGACTTGACTTGCGATTGAGCTAGCGCCTTTTTGGTGGGCCCCATGTAACTGCCACGTCACTTTTGACTCTCCACATAATTTCCATGTCAAAATTTGACTTATTTTGACTTTGGAAAAAATTATAAATTTTTCCAATTATTCATTTTTTTGAATTTCTTCTTCATTTTTGCTATTGTCACTTGAAAAATCGGCTTTTGAGGGACTCTGAGTCATTTTTTGACCCCCAAAGTAGGCTCTAGGAGAATGCTGGGCCTCTGAGGATGAATTTCGAGTGGTCATACGCCCCAGACATTTCCTAAGGCCACTTATTTATGCCTTTACATAAAAAATAATTAAAAAATCCCGTTTTGCGGGAAATTTTTAACTATTAAAAAATCCTACTTAGACCTAGCCAAATTCCACGAAACTTTTTGTGTGATCTAGTATGGTAATATACATCGACCCTAGACACTAAGATGTATCAGGGGCTCAATCTTCAAACCGTCACCTCGGCTTTGGGGTAAAAATGAGTGAAAAAATCCAGAGAATTATCCGCCTCTGAAAAAGAAGGGATAATTAACCGGATAAAAAAAACACTCCAAGGTGTACTCGTTTGCTGATCGAGTCCCACATCCTAGGCCTGTTACAAATTCAAGAAAATCATCATACTAGCATCACTTATTATAATTCCCCGCAGGGTGTGGAATCTGGGTACAAAGAAGAAAGATGATGAGAAGATAGAAGTAGAGTTAAAAAACTCTGTTCACTGATGACATCTGATGGTACAAGTGTCCTCTGGATCATCCTTGGGCATGGAGTCTTCACATAATCATCAGGTGCTACTCCAGTAGTCAACATGACACATGCAAAATTTTCCAATGGTATCAAGGCCAAAAACAATTTCCCATGAATTAGGGCACAATAATAACCATAAGAAGGAAATTCCATGCATTAGACAATCATTATTTCAGAAATATAGCATTAAAAGACACGTACAAGACAATGAAGAATATATTCATCCACAACATTGCAATAATAAGCTCCAAGAAACGATAGCGAATATTTCCAAATGTCAAAATGCATTTATTCCATCCAAATCACTCCACAAATTGCAAGTTGAAATTCTCAAGAAGAGCTAGTGAAAATCCCAAGTGATGATGAGTTACAAATGAGGCCTCACTTGTATTTATATGAGCCTCTAACTTTTTGAATGGGTCGAATTTGCCCAACAAACCCCTAAAAATGACTAATGTGCAAAATAACACCCTAATTGGTGACAAGCCCACCAAATAGCGCCATAACATGAAAAATAAGCCTCTCAAGAGGGCCGAAATGGTATACAATAGCTAGGATGGGCCGTTGGAAGGCCTAGTGAAGTCCCTCGTGCCATATTGAATAAGAGGGATCCAATAACAATGATGATGGAGGTGGCGCCTTGATCTCCTAGCAAATGACTTGTGGTGCTCCCAAGTGGCTGTGACGACACAAAAGCATCCTCATGGATCTCCAACTGAATCAAACAAGCATGTATCCTAGCTACAAGGGTTGGAACAATGACGCAAGCTCTCTGTTGTCCCCATGGTGAGACAAAACCTCATTTGGGCGTTGGATCAATTGCCAAGTGTGTGGTGCAAGTGTGTAGCTGGCTAGGCAAGGTGGTCCAGGTGCAGAAAGGGTTAAGCAAGGACCCTATTAGGTGGTTTCAGCCTCCAAGGGAGTGATAGGTTCATGGTACATCCCTCAAATGGCAGGGGTCATGTGACATAATGATGGAATGGATTTGGGGCATCAGGGAAGGCTCCAAGCCACATGCCATGGTGCAAGGGTAGCAATGATGAGGGAAACTCACAAATGTGTGTATAGATGGAGGGAGCAATCGGGTTTTCCACCCTTCTTCATATGCCTTTTTCCTTTTATTGATTTTTCTTTTTATAACTGCTTGAGGTTCCAGGGAATGAGAGCATGATGTGTAAGATATAACAATGATTACCCCCTTAAGGATGGGCAGTTCATCGATCATTAGGGGTTGGGACATGTTGTTGCTCAGATTGTACAGGCACGGTGCGGCAACGACTCAGGTTGGGGGCTGTCACTCTGATCCCCAACCTCTCCATTCTAGCTATCTCCTAACAACAGGCTATGGGGGGTAGTCCCTATGGAAGATAGAAATACGAGGTTGGTTTTGCTTAAGCGTACTGCTGCAAAAACCTTGCGTCTAGCTAGAGATCTGCTTAACGAAAGTACTGAGCTGCTCCCTTTGCCGCTGGAATCACTCGATCTGGAAGGATCGAATTTTTCCGCCCCACTAAGAAAAAACAAACCTCTTCAAGCAACTCGGCCTCTTGGAAAAAAACATTGTGTTGCCCTTAGGAATTCCTTTCCTTCGTTTATGAGCTATCCAGCTGATCAACTACGCTTTGATACCATGTGAAAATTCCAAACTAGAACCTTATTGCAGCAACTGGTATCATTTCTCCTAATTGTTAATTAATTTAACAATTTATCTGCTACGACAAATATCGAAATAAACACAGTGCAACCTTCACAAATAAAATATTGCGGAAAAATAATGCGCTAGAAACTGAGAAATGCTAGCACACATACATAAAATTAACACAATTATTTTTGGACAAAAGTCCCCAGAAAAACCCACGGCGGGAATACTGGTGTAGCAACTGAGGGTTTTGTTATTATGCAGTAGTGAGAAGTTCTGAGTACAATTGGATGTCGAAATTTGGCAATCCTATAGAGAAAAATACTGGCAAAAATCTAGTGAGGAATTTCCTCACCCCATAGGCAATCCTCGACACAACTTGCCTTCAGAAACTTGGCTCTTTGACCCTTGGTGTTAGCCTCTGCGTTGCTCTGCGTAGCCTGCTTGAGGTTAAGCCTTTGATTGGTCTCTGATGAAGTCGTGCTGCCCTCTGCTGGCTAGAAAAATGCTTCTCTGACACTCTGGGACTCCTTCCCTGCCTCTGGAACTGAAGACTTCTTTCCTTCTCAACAAATTGAATTTGCCTCTAGACGCTGTTGCGTTGCCCTTGCATAAGCTTCTTTGTGGCTCTTCTGCTTCTCTACAAATGCACTCACTGGATTTGGAATACTTCCTCCAGCCTCACTGTCTCTACCCCTCATAGATTGCTTCGATCTCTAGCTCTCTCCGACAACTGACTGCTTCTACTCAGGAAATCTATCTGCCTAGAAATCAATCTGCTCAAGTGCCTTCTCCATCACCACATCGACCTCCTCTTGTAATCCTTTGTTGGAGCACCAACGACCAAAATTAAGACTTAATCAAATGACTAGAATCATCTCTGGATCGATCCGTGTGAGTTTTTAGATGATTCTTGCCTTGACTTCATTAATACTGATTCATTAACCATATTCCCTAAGTTTAGACAGGGGAAATACCTAAAAACTGGTTAATAATATAATTAAGTCATTTCTAGGCAGAATTTCTAGAAACAATTCTGGGTTTTGGAGATATCATGTATTCTAGTCTCTCCACCAAATTTCGTGGTTAGAACATATCCGATGCTACAAAAACTACCAACAACGACACAAAAAAATGTTGTTGCTCAAATTGTACAGACACGGTGCGACAACAACTTAGGTTGGGGGCTATCACTCTGATCCCCGATTTCTCTGTTCTAGCTATCTCCCACCAACATGCTATGGGGGGGTAGTCCCTATGGAAGATAGAAATGTGAGACTCATTGGTAACCAACAAGTTCGAGAGACACGATTGAATGGCTTGACCACTTGGTTGATTTATCAAGCTTTTAGATATTAGATTGAATTCTTAATGAGACCAATGCCTAATGGAGTCAACTTGCTTTATATCAATTATGGACCAAATACCCAGATGAACCACTGTTATTGGAAAGATTTTTTGAACAATAATTTTTATAACAATGACAATGGCTTGATGTATTTCAAAAGATAGATATTAACTACAGTCTTAGCGAAGTAAGAAAATCACACAAATTTCCCGAAGCCTAAACAAGATTAGCCTGCCCACAATCTGTGAACTTGGAGCCCAAGGGTTGGGGAACTTGCAAACTTTATATATTTATAGGAAAGCACATACCCAACATATACCACAGGTCAATGAGACAAAGACACCATGAACTGAACCCCAACGTCTTTTATTATGAATTTCAAATGTTCTCAACAGAACAGTGGCTTCACACCAGTGTTTACAAAATTACATCAGCCAAAGATGAAGAGTAGGAGCAGAATGCCTTCTATTTATAGGGAAATTCCTTCAAGTGGAAAATAACGGTTAGTTGGCTTGATCCTCGTGAAAATAATCTCCGTCGTCGATAAATACTTGATCAAATTTTAATCTCTATCATTGAAAATACTTATTTTTGAGGAATTTTCAAATTTCTAATAAATACCATTTTTTATTAATCCAATAATAATTTTTTGGATTAATTTCCTCAAAAAATTGATTTTGACTTAACCACCAAGGTTCAAGGGCTTAATTTTTCATAAAAAATCCATTTTTGCCTTGGCGTGGGACTTTCAAAATTTGACTTCTTCATGACCCTCGAATTTTTTGGTCATTTTCCACTTGGAAAAATTAATTTCTCTAATTTTTATTTTTTGACTCTAAATTAATTAATTTTTTGGCTTAGGATTTAATTTTATTTTTGCCAAAAATATTAATTAATTGACACAAGGATTATTTTTCCACCCTCAAATACTTTAGCCATGGTGTCTGATTGCGAGGGACCATGCACTAAAATATTTTTACATCAGATAATTACATTTTCGGGGAATACCCATTGATTATAGACCCTCGTAATTTTTACCCAATTCTGTGACACAATATGATCTAGTAAACTAAGTTATCTATAATCAAATAATTTAGCTAGATAGCTTAAATTATTCCCAAATCACTTTTACAATAGACTTGACTGAAAACACTAGGAATCACGTAAGACTTAGTCAATACATTCCACACTAGCTTTGGGGTTTAAGCTGGAGGGAAAAACTCTATCAATCATTTGTGTTTAGAAACACACATAATGCGGTGAGACGAAAAACATCCTAGGATGAAATTCGTCACCAAAATCAAAGGCTTACCTAGGTGTTTTTACATAATTAAACGATCATACTAGCATCATACTTATTAGAACTTGCAGAATTTGGGTTTACAATGATACAATAATCTGCTGGTTGATGATTTTGAGCTTTGAATTTTTTTATACAACTGCTTCTTTGGACATTTGACAAAATAGGTGCAACAAGACAATCATTGGTTCCTCAATGATGCAGGGGGCTCAGATATGGGCCCTAGGAACCAGGGTGATGTCCATAGTGATAAGGGGCAGAGCTCATGTTGGCTTTTGTTCACATGCTAAATTTGCATGTCCCGACCATCTTTTGCATTTTATGGTACATTTCTTGTTGAGAGTGGCCAAATTATACTTTTTACTTTCTTTTTAGCTGCATCAACCTTTGGGGCATCATTCCAGGCCCGACCCAAAGTGTGGATAAGGGGAAGGGGAGACTAGCTCCTTGTGTATTCAATGGACAACTGTGGACCCAGATGGGAAAAATGTGAAAGGGGGTATAATGAGGGAAGGGGGGTGATGTATGTGGTGTTGGGAAGCAGGACTATGTAACCAAAATTAGGATTTCCTATGTAGTGCCACTTCTAAAGCTTACTCCATAAAGGAGATCCCATGGGACTAGGATACAAGGTTAACCACCAATTTGGACAAGGGGACAAGAGAACAAACCAAGCCAATTCTTTCCGCCAAATCCCCCCACTAATCCATGCCCAGTCCATGACAAGCAAGCAAAAATACCCAACTACATAATGAAAGCCATACCTTCGGGGTTGGAAGGTCCATCTTCAAACATACGATCATGACAGATGGGCAAGGGTACATAATAGCCAACTCAGGTGGTAGAGATAGTGGCACATCAAGCTATCTGGTGGTTGTTGGTTGTCGATTGAAGACAATCTAGGAGAAAATTTTCTCCTATGGGTGTCACCCATAGATGGTGGGTAACATATGTCTCCAGTTGGGACATGATCTCTCAGTGGAGTGCATGAACATGAACAAGGAGGTCATGAGAACACCATCAATCTCTTGGGACCGCAGAATTGTTACCTACACATCAAAGACTAAGCACATGGGGTAACATGTTTTCGCGGCGTCTTATGATTGCTCATGCTTATGTTAGGCCATAAAATTAACAAGACATAAAATGCAATTCTAATCTAAATGCACCTAATCTAGCATGATAAAAGAGTATGATATTAGTTCTAATGCGAAAATTATCATGCAATGCATCCTACTCTAATATGCATATTACATCATACAAATACTAAGTGTAATCATAGACCCAATGCAAGCAACATATCCTCGTGCCAATATGAGAAGAACTACCCCTTTGCTTACTCATGGAATAGATCCAAAGGCAAGGTTAGGAATGGCTATATGGAAGGTCACAAGGGTGGGAGGCGGGAAGATAAAATGACCACACATGGAGTATCACGGGGAAAGAGGGAACAAAAGGATGTAATCTACTCCACATGATCCTTTCTTCCAACCAAGAGATAGAGATATCAACAATCAAGCTCATAAGTCTTCAATGGATGACAACCTTAGGCGTATCATCCCCATCATGGTCCTTATCATTCATATTGCGCTTTATGGCCACCCTAGGGTCATGAGTGGAAGGAAAGGGAGATTGATGACATGGGGAGACACAACAAGCAGGTTGCACATCATATTTAGGCGAGAGAAAGGATTCTTTATTACAAGGAAAGTTGAGGAAAGGGTCCACATGAAACTCAATTACAACCCTAGGATTGTGAGGAGAGACAAGGGTCCTATTGATATCATCGTCATTGGTGTCATAGATAGTTTCCTTGTCAAAACAATTCCCATGAACCTCCCATTTCCCTTCTTCAATATGTAAGTAATCACTGATATTAATGCTTGAAGGGGTTACGGGATCACCTTCTCCAAGGTCTTCAAAGAGTGGATTGTTAGAAATGGTATCCTTGGAAAATATAGGGTTAACCTCAACTTCACTTTCCATAGACTTATCCTTCCTATCACACATGTTCTGAAAATTATCTTCATCACCTTTTTCGTCATGTGGACCCAGGGAGGACCCTCCTCCCTGCTCATCATCTAGATTCCCAAGGTCATCATGGTGCTTAATGAAGGCTTCCTCTTGAATGTTTAGTGGACGACATACTTGGAAATGCCTAAGAAAGCCTTCAATGAATTCCTCAATAGATGAGATGCTCCTAGGTTCGTGATTATGAAACCATGAATTATGACCATGGAGGGATCTGATGAACAACAATATAAGGACATCCTGGTGGACTACTTTCATCTTTGAAGTATGTGCAATAAATCTTTCTACATGACCCATTGCAGAGAGTGGATCATCATCAAAGATGGCCACCCCACGTACCATCTTTCGTGTGACATCATTAGGGTGCCCAGGGATGCTAGTTATGTCCAAAGCAGGAAAATCATCAAAAGAAGACATCCCGTTGAGATATACATGCAAATTATGTAGGAGTCGCCAGGGTGAATTTAGAAATGCCTAGAGAAATGCTTGCTCTACCCTACAAGCATTGACCTTAAAGTTCAATGAAGAACTAAGGCTTCGTTCTTCCAATGGAGTCGCCAAGAATGATATATCAATGATGTCATAAGGGAAACAAGACACACATCTTGTGTCCCTAGCAATGACATAAAAAATGTTACCGCTCAATCTAGCAGGGGTCCTTGGAGGGGTTCCGATGGGATTACTACTAGACAATGTTCCACCAGGTTTCTGGGACGTGTGGGCGAGGGAATGGGGATACACAGGAGCAACCTATGCAAAAGCTCCCCACCATTTTTTGGGAAATGTGGGGGGACGTTGGGCTCTGAAAAACTTATAAATATAAAACTATATGATATATCATTGAAATTTTAATATTTATAATGTAACTGTCTTTATGTTAAATTTGGAAACTAGGGCCAAACTCCACCTTGGACAACTCATATGATGGAGATGATATTTTTGTTGGATTCCTCTTTTCGAGAGGTGTATGATTGATCTAAATATCATCTCATTCTGACATGTATAAATGGAATTATGAATTTATTTCTTCTATGGACAAATTGTCAAGGTCAGCCAGAAGTCTAATGTAGGCTCATGAAGCCCAACGGGTGTGTCTCTTCATCCTCAACGTTGTGTATAAATAGAAGGAGCATCTACCTCATTTGGACATTCATCATCTCACACATATCTCTCACTCTCCACCATTGTTGATAATATCAGTATCAACAAAATAGCGGTGAGGGTTCAGGGAACATCTTATTGGCAATATCGGCGAAAATATCGACAGATATCGGCAAGCATAAAAAATGCATAATATATTCATTTTTTTTCTTCTTTAGATTTTTAAACATATAAAGCAATAACAACATGAACTAAACACATTGGCACATAAATATGAAGAAAGCATTGATATACATGATGTCAAATAGAAATGATACATCAAACTTCAAAGACGATACCAAATCCTGCTGATCCATGATAATTGTCCAATCAAGGACTCAAACAAATAACATCACATATATAAAAGTATTTCATCATCATGAGTTATGAACTTATATGTAGCAAAACAAATACAATTGGCAACTATCTATCTGAGACCAGTGGTCTCTCCCTAGCAGCTATCTTTCTGTCTTGTTCAACAATTGCTTCAAGAGCTTTTTGTATAACCTCTGCACTAGAAACCATACAAGGCATTACATCTACATCATGTGCAGGGAGTCTAGCCAGATGATATTTCAATCGTGTAACCCCTCCTGACATCTTGGTCCCACACAATTTGCATGATATATATGCCCTATTTGCCCCACCAATAGGCTCCCCATACTCCCAAAATGGGTCCAAGGCTTTTGACATATTTGACATTTGTAGTGAATTAATTCAAACCTAGGGCACAAAAAAAACAAAAAATTGGCATTAAACCCCCCAACACAAAAAAAATAAGTAATAACCACCTCATTTAAAAAAAATTACTACATTATTTGCATTTTCCAACGTGAATGAAAAATGGCAATAAGAGGGTGCATAAGAAAGTTGAAAAAAAAATGAAGCTTGCTGTCCAAATATGGAGAAAACCCTTGCATTGGCTCATGGCTATGAAAATCATAGAAAATGGAAAAAAAACAAAGAAACAAAATGTTGGTAGACAAAGAGGCAAGCGAGCATAGCCCTAAATCTATGAAAAAATCATTAGGGGTTTTTAAGAACATCCTGTTAATGGAAGAAATGAAGTTTGTCTCACTGTTCTTCAATCTTTGATCCACAAAAAAATCTGAGTTGGTGGTGATAATCGCTATTTGATCCTCAATCCCTCCTTGCAAACAACCACAAAACTCTTCCCCTTCCTTCTCCAACACTTAGAAATAGAAATGAAGAAAAAAAGACGAATTTCCCTTTTTCTAGTTGCAACCTAGCCTGCGCGACGATATTTTCTATTGTCTCACGATATTTTCGGGAGCCAAAATATCGCTATATTTTCTCGGGATATTTCAGCTCGCCGAAAATATTGCGATATATCGCTGAGAAAATATCGTGATATTTTCGATTATCGGTGATATCTCGTTGAGAAAATATCGCGATATTTTCGATTATCGTTGATATCTCGTCGATATTATCATCACGAGTCTCCGCATCTGATTGGGTCGTACAAAATTACAGGCAGCCTGTTCCTCTCCACACGTGTGAAGGTTTGACTGGGATTTATGTTCTTTGCGTTGACCAAGTTGCAACCAGCTTTGACCAGTGTTGACTGGGAAGTGTTTGACTTCATTTGACTGCGATTTTTGTGGGAGAATTTCTGTTTGGGCAAGCCACATATTCTGGCACAAAAACCAAGATTTTCTAGGCAGTTTGATTAGTGTTGACTGCAGCCCTTTGACTGCAGAAAGTTGACTGTGCATTGACCAAGTTTGACCAGATTTTTTAGCACTGTTTTGGGTTGATTTGGACTATCTTTGGAGGCCGAGTTGACTGGGTTTGACCGAGCTGAATTGGAGGAGAATTTCTGCTGGTTTGCCCAATGTTGACTTTCTCGTTAGGGCATCCTATTGACTGCAGTTTGTTTGGACATTTTGTAAGCGTTTGGGCAAGTAAATTTTGTATATTGTACTCTCTCTCTGTGCTAAACTTTTGAAGAATAATAAGAAGATTTGATCAAAGGGTCTTCCCCACACTGGGGTTTTTCCCTGACATTCGCTAAATATTGTGTCTTCTTGGGTTGGCTTATATTCTGCTTATTATTTATGTTCTATCTGCATTTACTATCAATGTTAATGTGATTGCTAATTTGGAAATTGATATTGGGCTAATAAGAAAAATTGAAGTAAATTGCCCTTAAGTATAGAACATACCATTGTTATCTAAAATTAACATGGTATCAGAGCTGAGGTGAAGACAAAGCCCAAGCAAGAGTGAGAAAAGCAATCACTGAGATTTGTTGGACAAAGACAAGATTCAATGGCCTCCTCATCTTACTTCAAATCTGATGACAAGCTCAGTGATAAGTCTGATTATCATGCATGGAAGATGTCTCTTGACTTGACTTTGGAAGAGCAAGATGCTATGGACTATGTGTAGGGAAAGATTGCTGAACCTCCTTCAAATGCACCGGCTGCAACTAAGACAAAGTACAAAAAAGGTGAAGTCAAAGCTAAGAAGATCATCAAGGATTCTATTCATAATCATTTAGTTGCGTACATCTCTAATTTGGGCACATACAAGGAGATGTATGACAAGTTGGTTAGCATGTTCAAGGCTAGCAATGCAAATCAAGTCCTCTTTCTCAAGAACAATTTGAAGGACATAAACAAGGGAAGAGGAGAAGATATCCAATCCTACTTCATGAGGATTATCGAAATAAAAAAATGATCTTCTTTCAATTGGAGAAGTTATTGTTGACAGGGAGCTCACTCTCATTTCCCTTGGAGGTCTCCCTCGTGAATGGGATGTGTTCAACACTACTATCCTCAACAATGATTAGATTCCAGGTTTTGATGAATTGTTGACGAGATGTACTCAAGAAGAAACAAGGATGATAGACAGAGACATGCCTTCAAATAGGAATGATCCTATTGCATTCTCTGCTCATGCTAAAAAAGAACAATGTAGGTTTAAAGAAGCAATGTCAAGGAAGACCGGGATTCAAAGATGGAAGAAAGGGTAGATGCTTCATTTGTAACAGGTTTGACCACTATGCTAGGGAGTGTTCTAATAAAAGGGATATACCTCGAGATGATGACAACAATAACCGCAACAATTTCACGGGCAACAACAATCAAAGGAATGGCAGGTTCAACAACAAAGAAAAAAGGAATGCTCCCTCCACTCAACATGGAAATGGTCGACCTCCCAAAAGATCAAGGAACTCCTGGTTTGATGAATTTAATGTTGTAGATAACAAACACAAATAATTTTATCTTATATTTTCCCTCTCTACTGCATCTCCTTCAGATATCTTGGCAAATTGGTTGATTGATAGTGGTGCCTCAAGGCACTTCATTGGGTATAAAGAAGCTCTTTCAAATCTAATAGAAAATGATACAAATTTGGAAATCATTATTGGAGATAATGCCACCTATCCCATGAAAGGAGTTGGGAATGCTACTCTTCAATTGAATCAAGGTAACACCATTCATCTACAAGAAGTACTCTATGTACCTGATTTAAAGAAGAACTTGGTATCTATCTCGACGATGGAGGACAAAGGATTCAAGATGGCATTCATTGATGGAAAGGTACATGTTTGGAAAAGAAATTTCAAATAAGCATTTACTCTTGGATTCAAGGTTGATAGCCTATATCAAGTTGGAGGAAGTCCATTGGGCGCTATGTCTTGCGACACATCTCTTTAATCCAAATTATGGCACCGGAGGTTTGCTCATCTACATTATAAGGCTTTACCCGATGCAAGGAAGATGGTAACAGGTATGCCCGATTTTAAAGTAGAACATGAAGGTGTTTGTCAGCGATGTGCCAAAGGAAAACATACAAAGTGACCATTCCCCTCAAGTGATAGCAAGACTACTGACATTTTACAATTGGTTCATTCTGATCTATCTGGTATGTTGCCCGTGACATCTTTGGGAGGATACTTATATTATGCTATCTTTGTGGAGGACTTCTCTCGCAAAACCTGGATTTATTTCTTGAAGAAGAAGGACGAAGTGTTCACATGGTACTGTTCTTTCAAAGCCTTGGTTGAAAATCAAACAGGGAAGAAAATCAAAATATTGAGTATCGATAATGGAACCGAGTATGAATCAAATGAATTCAGTGACTATTGTAGAGTAGTTGGCATTAAGAAGGAGACTACTATCGCATATTCTCCTGAGAAAAATGGTGTTGCCGAAAGGAAGAATCGTTCCATTATAGAAGCCACTCATGCCATGCTACATGATCAAAGCCTTCCGAAGTTCCTATGGGGAGAAGCTGCCAACACTGCTGTGCACGTTCAAAATAGATGCCCTCATTAGGCATTGGACTCCAAAACTCCCGAATAAGTTTTCACCCGTAAGAAACCTAATGTTTCTCACTTTAGAATTTTTGGTAGCCCCGTGTATTTTCATGTGCTGAAAGAAAATAAAAGCAAATTGGATGCATCTAGAAAGAAAGGAACATTTGTGGGCTACAGTGAAACTTCTAAGGCATATAGAATCTATGTCCCTGATCAAAGAGAAGTGGAGATAAGTCATGATGTCACCTTCGATGAAGATGCTGCCCTTGGGAAGATTAGGAACCTTCCTATTCCAAGGAAGGACAAAGAAGTAGATACAGGAAACCAGGGAGAACCATAGCATGAGCCGATGTTCAATGTTGAAGGACCAATGTGTTGGAAATACTGAGAGGGGGGGTGAATCAATATTCCTTTTCCATTGTTATTTTTACCAGTTAAATCATTTATATTTAGAACACAAAATGAACAACATGAATAAATGCTTTTATTAATATAATCTTTACACTAAATCAAGTACAATGTATACAGGGCTCCAACGAGTTGCCAAGCACCAACTTGGACTTTTTGTGAGGCTCCAACCTCTAGGGCACCAACCCTGTCTTGTTAAGGCACCAACCTTGGATTTAGGAGCACCAACTCCAAGGACACCAATCCTTCCAATTCTGAGGCACCAATCCCAAGGGCTCCAACCCTCTGCTGTATATTGTCTAGATATGTTTGGTAGTAATTCTCTGCTCCCAACATCTTCTTCACTGAATTTTGTCTATCTACACCTTCACTACTACATCAATGACAACCTATCTTCGTATGAAGGAGTCTTCACAACTCAACAAGTTACCTCATGATGATTTCAAATAGGCATCATGATCTCCAATAATGTTTCCAAGATTTGTTGAAGCTTTCTAACAAGATATCTGCACTAAGCCTCAATGTATGCACAAAAACAATTCTTTGTTTTCAAGCCTTTGTTCTTATTGTCGCAGTAACTGCTTTAGGAGTGATTGTTGCGGTATCTTACTTCCAAGGAACAAACTCACAAGTACTTCAACGCTGATGTTGTCTACCGCTCCCTTCAACTGATGACTGATGAAATCTTACTTGGTTGGTTCGAGGTCAAACAGATCTTCGTCTTTCACTGGCCGTTCGGCTTCCTCTGCGCTCATTCGACCTTCAGTTTCCTTCTTCTTCTGCTGAACCTTTCGGCTTCCTTCTTCGCCCGACCTTCAGCTTCTACTGCATCTTTTGCATCTGCCAGACCTTCGGCTTTATCTTCTTTTGTTGGACCTTTCAGCTTCATCTTCTTTCGCTGGACCTTTCGGCTTCCTTTTTTCAACTGTTGTTCCTTCGGCTTCCTTTGTCTCTTTGGCGTCCTTCAGCTTACTCAGAACTGAAGCATTTTAACTCATTTTTATACGAGTTTCACCAATGACCAAAGGACATGTCTATTGGAGGGAGGCCGACTTGTATATTAAAAATATATATTGGAGAGCCTTTTATCCATAGACTTGATTATTCACAGAAAAACATATAAGAGCTGCTATTCCCACATGGAGGTCCCACATGCCACATCATCACCTTTAATCCAATTGCAACTTCACGAAAGATCGAAGTTATTCCTAAGACTCCTCGATTTGCAATAGATACAAATCAAAAGTGTTTACATTGGTGGGTTTTAAACAAAAACCCGACCAATCACCAAGCAACACTTTAACACAGAACCTGCCAACGAATGCCGGTCCCACCTAAATGCACAAGACTGGACCCCAAATAAAATTAAACTCGTGTCCATAAACTTCTCGGGTCCACTTAATCCCAAGTCTTATCGGATTAATTCTCCATCGTTGATCTCATCTTTAATGCGACGGTTGTTGCTCCACCCAATCAACAAACCCAATCGCAGATCCTCCACCGTTTGATCAAGGCGCGCTGGATCCAATGGTTCATAACGATATTGGTCGGGGAACTTGCACGATGCTTAATTGCCTTTACGAAGCCGATAAGGATTATAAATCCTTAATCTATAAAAGTTCGGGTCCGTTCTTGAGATTAACGTTCAATCATTTTGTGACTCGATATCCATTGGATATACGAGGTCATCAAATGTACGACCTGTGGGTCTTCAACTAGCACACGGGTTAACAACAGGCTTAACCCCCGCCGTTCACTGTGACGTAAGCGTTGAAAATGAGATCGACGGCTAGGATTTAGTGCGGGCCTTCAGCCACGATCAAAACAGACGTACACTCCCACCCCCGCTCTTCTGATAACTGTGCTCTTTGTTTTCTTCTTTACTTGCTCTGATGACTTGCTTCTTTGATGGCTTTCGATAAACTCTTCATCTTACTCTTTGGTTTCACGATGGCTTCTCCTCTTTGGCTTCTTGCTTCTGTTGCTTCACGAATCTACTGCTTCTATTCTGTCTGTATATATATCAAACTCTCATCACTATGGTGCATTATGATCAATGGGCATCAGTGGGCAATCATGTATCAAAGAATTTGCCATCACAAACATTGCTATATTGACATCAATGACAACCTAGATTAACAATCTCTCCCTTTCCCATTGATGGCAATATTCTTCTTCTCTCCCCCGTTGACATCAATGGCAAAGGAGTGCACAAGGACTCCCCCTGTCAAACTGCTTCTGTTCTTTATGAATAGTATATTTTTATGGGTATGTTACTCCCCCTGTCGTGGTGCTCTTCTTTTTACTCAAGATAGAAGGATTGCTGCCTCATCATCAACTAGCACATTATCCCCTCTTCTTGTCTCAGAACTTCTTCATAATGCTTTCAACAATCCTTAAAGATGCTCCATTTCAATGCTTCCAAATAGGCTCCAAATAGCCATACACCAAATGTTCAAGTCCAAGTTTTTATGCTTTTGCAATCCGAATTTTGTTGTCTTCACAGTCAGAATTAAGGAGTCTTTATAGTCTGAATCAGGAGAAGATGCCATTGAAATTGTCATTCTCGCTATCTTTCTTCAAATCAAGATTCCTTCAAAGCATCAAACCATATTTTCTTTCACATGTTCATGTAGTTTCCAGCCAGTATAGCAGCTTCGATAACAAATCGAAAGCATCATCATCTAAATCCGGGATTTTAGTTTTGAGATCATAGGGCTCCCATTGAGGAAAAGGATGCCAATAACTGAGTTGTGAAACTCCCGGCCAAACTTCTTCATTTGGAGTTCCGAGCAAGTTGAAGATTGCCTGAAGAATCTTGAAATCATTCCATCCCACAAAGAGAGGCTCCCTTCTATACAATTAAGCAAAAATGCAGCTGACATTCCACATGTCAACAGAAAGACGGTAGGTATCCTGGCCCAAGAGCAGTGCAGGAGATACGTACCAGCGCACCCCTACCTTCTTCATATAAGCCTTGCCAGATAAATCAGTAGCTCTTCCCAAAGAAAACCTTGCAATTTTTAGTGACACAAATTCCTCGTCCTCCATTTCTATCCATATAGCTTTAGGATTCATGCTTCTGTGCATGACACCATGGCCATGCATAGAAGCAACGCCTTTCACAAGCTCGTACATAATTTTCTTGATAATCAAGGTTGGTATTGTGAGCAACCGCATTCGATATCTGTTGATAAAGGATTCGACTTCATATCATCAAATACTATATGAAGGCGAAATTGGCCATGTCGACTCTTTCGGCATTCCACATCTTGCAACTTGACGATGTTGCGGGCGCTGTCGGACAACATCCGTAAAATTGATCTCTCTCTGATGGAAGTGGGGGGAATTCCTTCTGTAAAATGTGTGTAAGCGACCTTGAGAGTCACCTCCTCCCCTGTTTCTGGCATTATGCCCTTATAAATCCTTCCTTCCAAATCTTCCTCTAACAACTAACACCTCATATACTTTGGAATCGTATCAAGATTCATGTCACTGCTACAAAATTGAAAACTGTAAGCCGATTTTCCCTTCAAACAAAGCCTCTATTACTGTCCTTGATTTACCTGTTCTCACATTATATCCCTGAGTCGAGACATTCAACTTTTGTAATACAAACAACATAGTTTTAGCCCTATTTCTCTAGCATTGGATGACCTTCTCTGTTGCTCCAATTTCTGCTTAGTGATCAAGTGGAAAACATATTCAACAAAAGTCCAAAGAATGGTTACAAGATCATGTTCTTCAATGTAGTGCTCCTGAGAAATGATCTTTACCAAAGGATGATTGTTAATATAGCTCAACAAGGATTTCATAAGGACCCTTTCATGAATAGCTTCTGCAATAATGATCAAGAATCACAAGCTCCCCCTAACTGTATGCATCGTCTCTTTTTGGCAGAATCCCATCATCAAACACTCGAAATATCAAGAATATCTTCATTAAGTCAACAACATGTGTTATTGGCTGGAGGGTTCAGGAGATTTTCAGATTGTATTTGCTTTCTTCTTCATACTTGTGTAACTTTCTTTTCTGGCATGGTTCTAGCTTGAGAAGGTGCCCAAATCATTTACAATTACGTGCCATATGACCAATGTTATGACATTTGAAGCATTCTATGTTGTTCATGAATAAGAATTCATGACTACTTGCGAAATTGCTTCTCAGAGATTGACGGGGATCGTTATAAGCCCTACAATCTTTTGCCATGTGTCCAAAGTTTGTACAAGAATAGCAATAACTAAGAAATAAACTTTGGTACCTGGGAGATGGAGATTTCCTTGATGTACTTCTGAAGCCTTTCTGCCTTGAGATCCTTTGATGATAATTATTGCTTCTCGCATCCTTGATAGCATTTTCATTTCTTCTTGGAATAGGACTTCCTTCATTATCGCCTTGACTCTTATCTTTACCTTTGCTGAAACTGGGAGCATCAACATTTCTTTCTGACTTCCTCATATCCTTGTTGTTTGAAGCATTATCATTCTTGCTTGAGGATTCACCTGCATACCCGAGACCTGATTTATGAAATGGACCTCTTTGATCATTGAGCATGTCACCCAAGGCTTGAGAGCTCTTCAAGGTTTTGTCCATCCCTTCAACCTTTTTCCTGAGGTTGACAATCTCTTCTTCCAATTTTTTGCAATCATTATTCTTCTTAGCAAGTTGTTTCTCAATCTCTTCCTTAATATGTATTGCTTCATTTGCTTCTAATTTAAGGGAGATGATATTTGACTTCATTTTGAAGATTTCTTCATTTTCCTTTGCTAGACTGCTCTCCATTTCTTCCTTGATCCTTGTAGCTTTACATGTTTTGGTCTTGAGAAGGTTGATGTTAGATTTTAATTTGAAGATTTCACCATCCTTTGCTTTTAGTTGACATATCATGGTGTTTCTCTCTTTTTCTGCTTCATCAACCTATCCTTCTATGATTGCCAATGCTTCCATTGTCTTCTCAGCGTCTTGTGCTAACTTTTTTGCTTCTTGTAGTTGAGATTTGAGAGAGGATACCTCTACGTTATACTGACCAATCTCTTCTTCAAGTTTGTTCAAGCTCTTGTGCCTTTGTTCAATTTGACTTGACAAGGTATCTTCCTGTTTCTTTGCTTTATCCAATTGATTTGTCATGGAAATGACTTCTTCATGATGCCTTCTTTTGCTTTGATGAAATTCTTTCTTAAGCTTGGCAAGCTCTTCATCCCTTTCTTGTACTTGAAGCTTGACAAGGTCAACTTTCTTCCTTGTTTGGCCTTGGTCACCGGCTAGTGCTTTCTTCTTAAGTTCCTCGTTTTCCTTTTTTAAATTTATAATCTCTTCCATGGCAGCCATAAGTTTAGTGAGGATATCTTCTACACAATCTTTTTCATTCTCTTCATCTTCTAGGTCTTCTTTAGCCTTGATGTTATCATTCTCATTTTCAGTTTCTATGATGGGTTCTGGATTTCGTTCTTGGTTTCCATCATCTTCTTGACTAGTGGTCATGGTCAATGCTCCTTTTGAGTGAAGGTCATGAAGTTTGTCCCATATATCCTTCGCTGACGAACATTTTCCTAAATTGTTCTTAATAGAATCAGGTAGCCCATTCAAAATTGCCTTCATTGCTTTTGCATTGTACTCCTTGGATTCTCCATCCATCATGCTATCAACTATCATTGATTTCCAGATTTCAATGCCTCGAGACTTTAAGAAATTCATCATTCTTGCTTTCCATATATCAAAGTTTCCATTGAACCATGGAGTCTCCACAAATTGATTGTCTTCTATTTTAGTGGTAGAGGGAGACACATCTTTAGGAGGATTGGAGACTTTCTTCCTTGGCTTCGCCATTTGTGTTCTAATGATCGACCTTCATGCTGTTAGGCTTTGAGTGAAGAACTGACTCTAATACCAATTGTTGGAAACACTGAGGGGGGGGTGAATCAGTATTCCTTTTCAATTGTTATTTTTACCAATTAAATTATTTATATTTAGAATACAAAATGAACAACATGAATAAATGCTTTTATTAATATAATCTTTATAATAAATCAAGTACAATGTATGTAGGGCTCCAACTAGTTGCCAAGCACCAACTTGGACTTTTTGTGAGGCTCCAATCTCCAGGGCACCAACCCTGTCTTGTCAAGGCACCAACCTTGGATTTAGGAGCACCAACTCCAAGGACACCAATCCTTCCAATTTTGAGGCACCAACCCCAAGGGTTCCAACCCTCTGCTGTATATTGTCTAGATATGTTTGGTAGTAATTCTCTGCTCCCAACATCTTCTTCATTGAATTCTGTCTATCTACACCTTCACTGCTACATCAATGACAACCTGTCTTCATATGAAGGAGTCTTCACAACTCTGCAAAGTTACCTCATGATGATTTCAAATAGGCATCATGATCTCCAATAATGTTTCCAAGATTTGTTGAAGCTTTATAACAAGATATCTGCACTAAGCCTCAATGTATGCACAAAAACAATTCTTAGTTTTCAAGCCTCTGTTCTTATTGTTGCAGTAATTGCTTTAGGAGTGATTGTCGCGGTATATTACTTCCAAGGAACAAACTCTCAAGTACTTCAACGCTGATGTTGTCTACTCCTCCCTTCAATTGATGACTGATGAAATCTTACTTCGCTGGTTCGAGGTCAAACAGATCTTCGTCTTCCGCTGGCCGTTCGGCTTCCTCTGCGCTCACTAGACCTTCGGCTTCCTTCTTCTTCCGCTGAACCTTTCGGCTTCCTTCTTCGCTCGCTCGACCTTCGACTTCCTTCTTCGCTCGGTCTTCGGCTTCTACTGCACCTTCTGCGTCTGCTAGACCTTCGGCTTTAGCTTCTTCCGCTGGACCTTTCGGCTTCCTTTTTTCAACTGTTGTTCCTTCGGCTTCCTCTGTCTCTTTGGCTTCCTTTTCTTCAACTTCCTTCGGCTTACTCAGAACTGAAGTGTTTTAACTCATTTTTATATGAGTTTCACCAATGACCAAAGGACACGTCTATTGGAGGGAAGCAGACTTGCATATTAAAAATATATATCAGAGAGTCTTTTATCCATAGACTTGATTATTCACGGAAAAACATATAAGAGCTGCTATTCCCACATGGAGGTCCCACATGCCACGTCATCACCTTTAATCCAATTGCAACTTCATGAAAGATCGGAGTTATTCCTAAGACTCCTCAATATGCGATAGATACAAATCAGAAGTGTTTACATTGGTGGGTTTTAAACAAAGACCCGACCAATCACTAAGAAGCGCTTTAACACAGAACCTGCCAACGAATGCCGGTCCCACCTGAATGGTCAAGACCGGACCCCAAATAAAATTAAGCTCATGTCCATAAACTTCTCAGGTCCACTTAGTCCCAAGTCTTATCAGATTAATTCTCCACCGTTGATCTCATCTTTAATGCGACGGTTGTTGATCCACCCGATCAACAAACCTAATCGCTGATCCTTCACCATTTGATCAAGGCGCGCTGGATCCAATGGTTCATAACGATATCGGCTGGGGAACTTGCGCGACACTTAACTGCCTTTACGGAGCCGATAAGGATTATAAATCCTTGATCTATAAAAGTTCGGGTTCGTTCTTAAGATTAACGTCCGATCATTTTGTGACCTGATATCCATTGGATATACGAGGTCATCAAATCTACGGCCTGCGGGTCTTCAACTAGCACACGGGTTAACAACAGGCTTAACCCCCGCCGTTGACTGTGACGTAAGCGTTGAAAATGAGATCGACAGCTAGGATTTAGTGCGGGCTGTCAGCCACGATCAAAACAGATGTACACTCCTACCCCCGCTCTTCCGATAGCTATACTTTTTGTTTTCTTCTTTACTTGCTCTGATGACTTGCTTCTTTGATGGCTTTTGATAAACTCTTCATCTTACTCTTTGGCTTCATGATGGCTTCTCCTCTTTGGCTTCTTGCTCCTGTTGCTTCACGGATCTACTGCTTCTATTCTGTCTGTATATATATCAAACTCTCATCACTATGGTGCATTATGATCAATGGGCATCAATGGGCATCAATGGGCAATCATGTATCAAAGAATTTGCCATCACAAACACTGCTATATTGACATCAATGACAACCTAAATTAACACAATGAATCCCATTGATCCACCTCCTTATGAAACCTCCTCCTCAAAAAGGAGACCCTCATGGATTAGGGAAACTCTCGAAGATGCTGAGAGACATATTGCACCTCAGGGGACATTTCGTGAAAGTAAGAAGCTGAATAGGTACCAAGGGTACTTAGTTACCATGAGCTCCATTATTCAAACTGAGCTGTGGACATTCGAAGAAGCTGTGAAGCACCAAGTTTGGAAGGATGCTATGAACGAAGAGTATGAGTCAATTATGAAGAATGATGTTTGGGATGTGGTCCCTGGACCTAAGGACAAATCTGTTGTCACCTCTAAATGGCTCTACAAGATCAAGCATGGAGCAGATGGAAATGCTGAAAAGTTCAAGGCTAGGTTTGTTGTTCGAGGCTTATCTCAAAAGGAAGATGTGGACTATGATGAGATATTTGCACCAATTGCCCGATATAACACCATCCGTTTGATTATAGCCCTTGTTGCCTCACAAGGATGGAACCTACACCAGATTGATGTCAAAATCGCCTTATTGCATGGTTCACTTAAGGAGGAAGTCTATGTAGAGCAACTTGAGGGGTTCGAAGTCCAAGATCGAAAGACACATGTATGCAGGTTGAAGAAAGCCCTCTATGGGTTGAAGCAAGCTTCCCGGGCTTGGTATGAGAGGATCGACAACTGTTTGATGAAGTTGGGATTTACAAGAAGTGAAGTTGATTCGAACCTTTATTTTAAGGTTGAAAATGATAGACCTCTCATCTTCGTATTTTATGTGGACGATCTATTTCTGACAGGTGCAGACCCTCTTATTTATCAGTGTAAGAGGGAGTTGTTTTTTGAATTTAAGATGAAGGACCTAGGATTGATGCACTACTTCCTAGGCTTGGAGGTTTGGCAAAAGCGAGGTGAGATTTTCCTTTCCCAAGGAAAATACATTGTGAAGCTACTTGAAAGATTTGGGATGGTGGATTCTAAGTCTGTGACTACTTCGATGGAACTTAATTTCAAGAAGTTATGTGGAAGTCCTGCTAGGCCCAATTTGGGAAATCCTTCTGAGCATCATCAACTCGTGGTGGCCCTCATGTTCTTGGTGAAGTCCCGTTCGGACATATGCTTTGCAGTGAATACATTGAGTCAATTTATGGTCAAGTCTCATCACATACATTGGATTGCTGCCAAGAATCTCTTGAGATATCTCCGGGGTACAATCACCTATGGACTGAGATACACTGCCGGGAATTTGAGGCTCCATGGTTGTTTTGATGCTGACTGGGTTGGCAGTGTGGTGGATCGTAAGAGCACATCAGGATGTTGCTTCTCACTAGGTTCTACTTCGATATCCTAGATGAGCAGGAAGTAGAAATCGGTTGCTTTGAGCACCGCCGAGGCTGAATATATTGTTGCTAGTATGGCCTCCTGTGAATCTATTTGGTTGAGGAAGCTCTTTAGTGAGATATTTAGGCATGTGCTAGATACCATCGTGATCTAATGCGACAACCAAATTGGGATTTGTCTTTCTGAGAATCCCGTGTTTCATGACTGCTCCAAACATATTGATATCAGGTACCACTTTATCTGGGATATGGTACAACACGGAGCAATAAGGCTCCATCACATTGGGACTGATGAATAGGTCGCAGATATTCTTACGAATCCCCTGGGAAAGGTCAAATTCTTAACATTCCGTGAATGACTTGGAGTCGTGGAGAGATCCTCTTATGAGGGTCTTGTTTGAGTTGGATATTTAGCTCTGGGAGCTTCGGGGGGCTTGGGGTACTTCTTGGAACTATGAGCGACCATAGGGTGAGTGGTTCACCTTCCCCTAGCGGCACGCTGTGTACAGGGTGAGTGTTTCATCTTGTTGAAGAATCTAGGGCAAAGTAGTGTTGTGATGATTCTTCATTACTTGATAACAATTTATGGAGTCTTTTTACTTTTCTTGTTAGCTTATGCTTCTTCTTATTAGTGCATATGTGTGTACTTCATCAAACTGCTACCAAAACAAGATAACAAGAACACAAAGTTTGGCTCTCTGCCAGGGACAAAACCTCTCTACTCTTGAGAGGAAACCCTTTGTAAGTTTTCTCTTATTGAAGCTTCTTATTTGAACAACTGCCAAAACCTAGACCCTTGACTATAGGATCCTCTAAGCACAAGTCAAATCCTTCCTTTTTCTGCACTATAAATTCCGGCACATGGGCCTCTGTCTTCCGGCACTCTGCTCCACAACACTTCATCCTTCTTCTGTTGCTTAGGCTTCTTTTCTTCTTAGGAGAACCTTAGAACATTAGGGATTTTTGTCTTCATTATAGGGAGAGCCTTCTTCGCTTTCCTTGGATACCTTGTAGGCTTAGGTGTATATCTGAATGAGGCCTTTAATTGTACTGTCTTCAACTGCTATTAAATCTGCATAAGTTGACTTCTAGAATCTTTGCACATGTGGACAAAAACCCTAGAAACAATCCTCTTTATCTTACTGTCTTTTCTTTGCTTCTTTGCTGGAGAGAGAGGCCTTGTAGGCCCATTTTGCACCCAAAACAATGGTATATGATGACTGCTGCTATGACTGCAAATATTCCTTCCTTAACCTTGCACGTGTGGCTGTAGCTGCTTCAGAAATGGCCTCCTTACCTTCGCTATTTTGTCTCCTTATCTAGCTGTCCTTGTAGCCCTCTACTTTGTCTTTTCTTCGTCCTTTTAGCCCTCTTCTTTCTTGCGGATTTCAGAGAGAGTTGTGTGTTGTATGAGGAGTGGACAACCTCTATAAATAGAGGTCTGTCCCTTCTCTTTAAGCTGACATGACTGTTTACACCAAAATTCATCTTTTATCCATCGTTTTGTTGCTTCGAGGACTTAAGGACGCACTAGGGGGCATTTCCCTGCACTCCTAAAAGGCAGGGTACGTGCGGAATCTTGTAAGGGGGCGTTTCCTCGATTTTCGGGGTTGAATACTTCAAATGGGGTTGTTTCCTTGCCTTTTTCCCTCTTTCTGCCGTAAACCTAGAAGGTTGACTAGGGCCTTGTACGAATTTCATTAGAGACATCTCCTTGGGGTGCAAATTGGCAAGAAACTACGTTGGTAAGTCTCCTATAAGCCTTCAAAATTTGAGGCCAATCCCGTGTTTGGATTGGGAGATATACCAAGCCCTAGCTATAAGACCAATTTCTCTAGGTTCCTTCTTGGGTAGTGGCTCCTCAAGGGTCATGCACACTTTAAAACTCAAAGGAAGTTCATCTCTCATTGACCCTTCCTATAATCCTTGCCTGACTTAGTCATATTGTTGATGATCTGTTAAGTTATGGTATGTTCTATGCTTATAACAGTTTACTTCTTTTTCTTATTATATTCCACAGATTAGCAATCACATGTACATAAAGTAAAGTGCAAATAGAACATTAAACGATCGACAGAAAACAAGCCAAGACAAGAGACACAAGATGTGGCGGCTAGCCAGGGACAAACCCCACAATGTGTGGGGAAACCCTTTGATCAAATCTTCTTTTATCTTCAATAATTCAGCAGAGAGAAATAGTACAATAAATCTGATCCATATCAACAGTAGCAAACCCTAGATCAGCAGCATCAGCATTAGCGGCTTCATTATCAAACTAGGGCAGACGATATCTCAGAAACCGACCATCGGATTGACTTCATTCCACCACCAAAAGTTTCGACTTCCAGAGGAGGTTCAAATGAACCTACAGTGCAGTTCAGATGAGGAGATCTTCTAGGCCACACAAGTCAATCTTTACTTCTGCAGTTGCAGCTTCAGTTTCAGCAGTTTCTGGCTTCAAACTAGGGCAGTCTATATCTTGCAAACTGTTCATCGGATTGACTTCATTCCACCACCAGAAGTTGCGGCTTTCAGAGGAGGTTCAGATGAACCTACAACGCAGTTCCAAAGAGGA